>CAUDNR010000937.1:0-17332 GCA_958430865.1 Entrophospora sp. SA101
ATCGAGAAAATAAATTTGAATTTTCTTATATCTATAATAAATATTTAGTTGTTAATGAATAAACAACAAATTATGTATATACAAATAAAGTGATTAATAAATGAGTATAAATATATATAATTTTCTTACAGCTTATTATTGTTGTAAATAATTTTGTGATCCTTTATTTTACCTATTTAATATGTTTCATCTGATATGTTTTTCACATTTTTTCAACTAATATCTTTTTTAAAATAGAGCATGCAGTATTCCGCCTTTGTTAAGGACATTCATTGACAGCTGTTACTATTTTTGGTTTTATCATCTTAAACATTATTGAAGTAAAAAAGTGAAAAGTGAACTTAAAAATATACTTAAAAATGAAATTTTTTTTGACTAGTAATTTCTTATATCTTGTAAACTTCGCAGTGATCCTCAGAGTATATATTCAGAGGAATTTAATTCAACTATTACAGGTGTTTTTAAAATAAAAAAAAAATTTAACATGCATGGAAGTATCACGTTTATAACATATATGAATTGATCATCATGGTGTCCAGTCTTTCCTTTCTGAAATCACGTGTTCGGGCAATTTTTATTGTACACATGTAAACTCGATAAGTCGGTCACGCTGGGGTGAGCTCATATGACCGACTTATCGAGAGAACCGACTTATCAAATTTTACATCAAAACTGATCTACATAAAATATCCAATCAGATTTTTTATTTAATAATTAAAATATTTAAAACAAAATAAATTAAAATAACGTATAAAATTATTTAGGGAATTGTTATTCGCACCCCTCCCGTGACTAAGTGTAGTAATGTGACAATGAATGGCTTTAAAATGTGATGATTTTATTGGTTCATCTTTGTTTTAGTCACGGGAGGGGTGCGAATAACAAAAATGGGAGGTGCGAATAACAATTCTCATTATTTATTATAAAAAAAACTTTCTAAGGTAGGTTGTTTTAGAGATGCATTTTGTTTTCTTCTAATTTGATGTTGTAGGTCTTTCAATCCCGATATTACTGAATTATTTACTTTTATATCAGAATTTTGTTGCAAATAGTCAAATAGATTTTGAATGCTATCTAAAGCAATTGGATATGATATTGGTGTATTCATGGTTTCTTCTTCTTCTTCTTCTGGTGTTTCTTGTACTGCAGAAATTATCTCATCATCATCAATCATTTCGGCAATTTCTATTCTAGAGTCGATATTAATATAGTTGCTTGCTGTGATATCCTCAACATTCATTTGATTAATAAGTGTTTGAACATCATTTTCTTCATATTCTAATTCATCTGGTTCTTCAAATATTTCCATTTCCTCATTAGGTAGAATACCTGTTCTTTGCCAACAACGGTAGATTGTATCATCAGTTACATTATCCCAAGATTGTGCAGTCCAATTAATTGCATTCAAAATATTTAATTTTGGAATCTCAACACCAAATTCTTGGTGCTCATCAAATGCTTGAATCCTATCTTGGCATAGTAATTTTCTATAATGAGCCTAATACAAAGATAAGGCAAATTTTATTAATATTAAAAATAAAATTTATAAAAAAAAAGATGAATATTATAATTACTTTAAATGATCGTATTATGCCCTGATCAATTGGCTGAAGATGAGAAGTTGTGTTTGGTGGAAGAAAATGTAATTTAGTATTGCTCAACTCTTCACCTTCTTCCAATTGATGTGATGAAACATTATCTACTAATAATAAAACATTTCTTCTCCTTTTTTTCATTTCTTGATTAAATTGTCTAATCCACATTTGGAAAATAGAATGTTGCATCCATGATGAATTATTCCAATAGTACCATACAGGAAGTGATTTTTTATCAATATTATGAATACAGCGTGGATTTTTAAATTTATATATAAATACTGGAGGTAATTTATGAGTTCCGATTATATTACATGCAAGCATCACAGTAATCCTATCCTTTGATTTCTTTAATCCAGTGAGAGGTCCACTAGCAAGAGATTTATGGGGTTCTAATTTCCAATAAAGACCAGTTTCGTCTGCATTATATACATCCTCCAATTCATACTGTGCAATTATAGATTGTAGTTCAGTTCTAAATGCAGGTAATTCACTAATTGGTGCACTTGCTGCTTCTCCTGATTTATAATGTTCTTTAATATTATTTCTTTTTTTAAAATTTGAAATCCATCCCTATTTAAAAATCAATGATGGATATTTAATAGATCTGATAAAATTAACACCACAATTTAAAATAAAAAAAAAAAAAGAAATTGATGCTTACTTGTGATGATTTGAAATCAGAAATATTAAGTCTTTGAGCAAATTGCACTGCCTTTTGACTCAAGATCGCACCAGTTATTGTATAGTTAGCTTCATTGGCAAGATTCACCCAAATCAACAATGCTTCCTCTAACTGTGGCCATCCACCTCCACGATCACGTTTTTTATTAGCATCTGTTGAATCTTCTTCAACTGCAAGCCATTTATCTTTGGTTCTCAAAATATCACCCACAGTTGATTTACTTATTTCAAATAATTCAGCAATTGTTTCATGTGACTTGGATGGATTATCACGTTTATATTCACATAATTCCTTTTTTTTAATAGCTGTAAGAGTTTTTAATTTCCTTCCTTTTTTACTTCCGCCTTTACTAGTAGATCCAGATGTTCCTTCAGCATTCATTTTAATTAAAATTTTATTTTCTGTTCTTTTTAAACGAAGTTAATATTTATTTATTTTTAACAATATAGTTAAATTTATAAATGACAGGTACATGGCAGTAAATTCATCCTTTATATAAGAAATTTGGTAAAGGATCTTTATTCTACGAATCAAGGAGACAAAGGATAGAAATTGATTGTATTTCATTTTATTTCAAATTAGAAATAATTTTCATGGATTTAAAATTGTTATCTTTATTCGAGACAAAGGATAGATTGATGTATTTTATTTCAGATAATTTTCATGGATTTAAAATTGTTATCTTTATTTGAGACAAAAGGTTAGAAATTGATTGTATTTTATTTTATTTCAAATCAGATCTAATAATTTTCATGAATTTAAAATTGTTATCTTTGTTTGAGACAAAGGATAGATTGATGAATTTTATTTCAGATAATTTTCATGGATTTAAAATTGTTATCTTTATTCGAGATAAAGGATAGAAATTGATTGTATTTATTTCAGATAGATCTTTATTCAAACAAAGGTTAATTGATAATAATTTCACAGATTTAACAAATTAATGAGACAAGATAAAAATTATGTAGATAGATTTGGCTAATAATTCGCAATTGTTTCTAATCAAACCGTAAATAAAGCCACATATATAATCTATGGTTAAAAATAAATTTTATTTTTTCGTCCCGTGTAACAAAAACTAACAACCAATCAAAATTCGAAAACTTAGTCATGTGCGTAATATATCACGTGCAACCGACTTATCGCGACTAATTTAATTATACTCGGACTAGGTGACTGACCGACTTAGCTTTTATCGCGACTTTATATAGATTGACCAACTTATCGAATTTTTTTAAATAGTAAAAAAAAGGGGCGGAAAATTTTGGCCGAGTTAGGCCAAAACCGACTTATCGAGTTTATATGTGTATGGAAATAACCAATGGATGTAAAAATACCAATGGTGTAAAAAAAACTCATTTGAAATACAGAAAATTTCTTTTCTTTATCATAATACTACTATCAATTGCAATTTCCGAAAAAATTGTATGAAATGAAGATTCTCTCTCCATAGCATTGTTCTAGAAATGTAACCTAATTGAAAACTTCTAATAATATTATAAGTGTGACAATTTCCCAGAAGCCTTAGTGGTTGAAAGTTCATAATACTAGTAAAGCACTAATAAAAATACTGCTTCCCAACCACTACAGTACTGATTGTCTATACTCAAAAATCATGAAATTTAAATATCATGTGATCTATGCATCAGATTTTAAAGAGAATTAGAGACACTGGCAGGCAAAAAAAATTGAGCCATGATTTACTATTAAATCAACACTGCCAGAGAAGATTCTTTTCACTGGAACACTAGATGCAGGAATAGCAAGGTAATCTCTTGCCATTTTGGCCAGAGGAGGATATTGAAGCTCATGCATCTACAAAAAACAAGTCACATAATTGCATCAATGTAATCATTTGTTTTATTGCTAAATAATAAAAAATAACTTACTTTCCACCATAATAAAGTTCATTTAATTAAAAAAAATTCTTTTATGTAAAAAATAAAAAATTGTCCACATTTGATGTACACATGATATTCTATATATAACTCACTGCACATATAATTAGTTAAGATCTTGTTATAATATCAAACAATACAGTATATTAAAAAAGAAATCTTTAGAAGTTCGAATTGATTTCAAATTGCATTTAGAACAAATCAAATCAAATCAAATACAGTTTTTTGAATTCAAATCATGATTTGATTTGATTTGAAAAATTCGAATCGAATTGAATCACTTCAAAATTCGACTCGATTCGATTCGTTCGGAACTTTTGAGCACTTGACAATCTTCAAAATCACGTGATAATAAATTTTTTATCTCAAAATTGGCGTCGTGGCACAAAAAGTTCAGTGACTAAGTGACTTTGCACACCAAATATATAATGTTCATGTGATCCCTGAAATCCTTGGTAATACCAATGTTCACTTTGGTTTTGTTGCAGCATGCCCACTTAAGGCATTTTAAAATTTCTATCAACTCACCAAATTTAGCAAGTCGAATATATTAAAAATTGATCAATACTAAATATATCATCATCATATAAAATTGATAAATATTCTAAATTTTGGCAATATTGTGCAATTGATTGAAGAGGCTCACCAAACATTCATGGTCTCTCTGATAACAACATCATTGATCAATCACAGAAATTCATCCAGAAATGTCTTCCAATAATCCCAACAACACTAATAATTCTTCTGCTCAGGCAAAAGAATCAGAGGCAAAAAAGAAGAGAGCTGGTCCCAAAAGAAGAAAAGTTACTCATGGTACTGTATTATTTTAATAATTCAAAACAATTTGCATATTTATATATTTAAGTTTACATAAATAATTTTTTTTTTTGATAGCTTGTGTTTATTGCCGACGATCACACATGACATGTGATGAGGGTAAGTATTATATATATTTATATATTTTTGCCAAATTGTGTTTGATTGGTTTTCTTATAGTGATTTATAGTAGTAATTTTAAGATTATTTATATAGGTCGTCCTTGTCAACGATGTATAAAACGTAATATTGGACATCTTTGTCATGATGAACCAAAAGGCACACAAAATTTACAAAAAATCCAAAACCCTCCTGTTCACGTAGTACAACCTAATCTTTTAACAATGTCTGCAGCTACTTCAAATGGTGAGTTATTATTAAAAAATTATTTGTAATATTCATTGCACTCATTAAAAATTCTTTGATCAATTTCAGGCATGAATCAAAACACTTATTCAAACATAGCTATGCAAAATTTTCCTCATACCACAGAATATTCACAATTTCCATTAACTTTTGCTAGTGAAGATATGGGTCATGAATTTACAGTTCTGACGTAAGGTTTAACAATCCATCCAATGATCAATCGATTAATTGTAATAAAATATCAAATTATTTATTATTTTAAAAATTTATGATTTCTTCATAAAGAGATTTTTTAGAGAACATAAATGGAAACCGGCATAATTTACATGATCCTGTTCGTTCTTCATTAGATAACACCACAAAATTTTTTTTAACAGCAGCGGATCCTTCAGATGGCACTTCTGAAGACCGACTTACTCAAGTGATTAATGCAAAATTTCAAGCCGGCCTTTTAAAACCATATAATTATGTAAACGGGTACACGCGTTTACAAAAATATATGGAAAAGAAGTTAGTAATATATATATAGGTGCAAAGATTATTTTTATTATCAAATAATTATTGGAATAATTTTTCATTATGATTTGTTTTCCTTTGAAAATTTTAGTATGTCAAATTTAAATCGGATGAGAATTGGAAATTCTCTATGTACTTTTAGACCTTCCTTTCGAAGGATTGCTCAATCATTAACTGACATTGATTTGATTTTGGTTGAAGAAGGATTTGAACGTCTTTTACTGGTTAGCAATATATATATATATATATATTATTCATAGTCAAATATTATTCCAATTTTTCTAATCGTAAAAATTATAGGATTACGATAGGGTATTCAGCTCTATGGGAATACCTGCTTGTTTATGGCGCAGAACAGGTGAAATATATAAAGGTAATAAAGAATTTGCTTCACTTGTGGGTGTTCCCTTTGAAATGTTAAAAGAAGGGCGACTATGTATTTATGAGGTAATGAAATAATTTAATTATTATTATTTGCTCTACATAATAAAATTATTAATTAAAATAATTTATTTTTAAAGCTAATGATGGAAGAATCGGCTGTAAATTATTGGGAGGTTTGTTGATTTTTATATTTAGGAAAGAAGAAAAATAAAATTTTTTCTTTATATAATTTATTAAATTAATATAATAATAATTTAGAAATACGGTAAAATAGCATTTGATGCAGGTCAAAAAGCTGTTTTAACATCATGTTTATTAAAAGGTCCAGGTCAAAATATTCATAGTTATGCATCATATTGTTTCTCATTTACAATTCGCCGTGATAAATATAATATGTATGTATGAGTTTTTTAAATATATTCTTGTATAATTATTTATTGATCAGCACTGACCATTATTTTATATAATTCATTTAAATATTATGTTGATTAATCATTAGCCCAGTAAGTATGCCATCTATTTTATTCTTTTTTTCGATTAAAACAAAACAATTTTGTTAATTAATATATATATATATATATATGTTATATACTATTTAGTCTGCAATCGTTGGAAATTTCTTGCCAATCCGAAATACACAAGAATAAATATAGTCAAATAGTTTCCTACTTCTCCTAACCATTTAATATTTTAATGTTTTATTTTTTTATTTTTTTAATAATATTAATTTATGATTAGACCAATGGCGTTTATTCGAGTTTTCTACACACACATACACATATATATAATTATCATTTTATATTCAGGCCATTATTCGCCTTGGGATATGGGTTTGAGCATTATTTATAAAGGAGCTTTGTTTAATTTTAGTAATTTTATTATAATTTTGAAATAAAATTTTTATTTATCATTATTATAATATTATTACAGAAACTGATTCTGCTGTTTCATAATTTTCATAATCAATACGTACTATCTTCTAAAGGTGAATGTTAACAAATGGTCATCACAAAATATTATTTATTCATCCATTAAAGAAATACCCAAACAGAACACACTACCAATCAAACACGGATTTTAAAAATTTTATTGAATTTTTAATTCTACAAATAAATAATTTAATTCGGAGTTTTTGGATGTCAAATTTAGACTGTTAAGAACAAGTCTATTATTATAAAACGTGTTAGTGATAATATTGTATGAATTATATAGGAATTATTAGTAGGGCTAGGACGAAACTGGTCCTCAGTGTCTGTGTTAAAGACTAACCGGTTCTATTAATAATAGGCCTCGATTCAAAAATGACCTTTCTGCTTCTATCCTAGTGCGCGTGATATTAATTTTAAAATATTTGATGAAATATAATGGTTATTGTTATTAGTATTATTGTTATTAGCATTATCATTATTACATTATTGTTATTATTATTACCATGATTATTATTAACATTTTTTCTTTTATTGTGAAGGCATAATTGGAGGATCAATTAATCCCGTTTTTTCTTCTTTGCTCTTCTTTTCTCTAACACATGCTTCTCCTTTTATTTTACAATTTGCACAAATTGTACCATCGTCGCATTTAAGGTGTTTGCGACTGCATCTAAGGCAAGTGGCGTCTTTAAAGTAACTACCACCGCCAACACCGAAACCAATAGGCCATGTTGTATTTACATCACCAGTTTCAATTATACCAGCCATCCAAGGATGTTTAATCAATTCTTTGGCCGAAGGACGTTGTTGTGCTGATCTCGTAAAACATTTTTTCAAAAAATCCATTCCTAATTCTGATATTTGTGATGGATCTGGTAACGGTGGATGTCCAGTTACTACGTGATACATAACAGCCCATTCGTTATCTAGATTGGACCAAGGACGTTTACCAGTAGCCATCTCTAAAATACAACAGCCTAAAGACCATATGTCCATAGAACCTTTTCGTCCCTTTTCACCACCCTTTATAATTTCTGGTGCCTAATATATTTTACACATATTCATAAATGTTAATATTATTTAACAATACATCTACATCTATATATTTATCAACTACAAACCATATACATCGGAGTACCAGTTAAGCTGTTAACGTGTGTTTTTTGACCCATGGTTGTTCGACCCATTGTTTTTTGATTCTTGGCTAGTATTTTAGCTGCTCCGAAATCAACAAATTTAATACATCCCATATGGTCTAGCAGTATGTCTTTAGAAAAAATTAAATGGGATTATTAGTTGGGCTAAATGAAAATGATATTTCAAAAAAAAAAAAGTTATTGAAAAAAAGCCTCACTATCAGGTTTTATATCTCTATGTACAATATTATTTTCGTGCAGGTATATTAAGCCTTGTAACATTTGCACGACATAAAATTTGATTACATTTTCATCTTCAATGCGACCATGTTCTAATTGAGAGGCAAGTGAACCTCCTTGGCAATACTCCATAAATATGTATACTTTATCTCGATGTACCTCAATGCCATAATATGAAACAATATTCGGGTGGTCAAGCATTTCCATAACAGACATTTCTTCTTTAACTGACTTGTATAAAGTTGAAAGAGACGAGGGGTCTTGGAAACGGATTTCTTTGACTGCCATTAAATCACCAGTATCTAAATTAACGGCCAAATAAACTGAGCCAAAAGTTCCACCGCCTATGAATTTTCCTTGCTGCCAGCGTAGAGAAATGTTGGAACTTGATGAAGCTAAAAAAACAAGTGGTCGATTCTCAGGTTGATCATTATCAAGAACTTTCCCAACAAGCCTCAAGTCTTGCAATTTTTGAGACCGCCGTGCTTCTAATTCTTTTAAAGAAACCACCCATTCTTCTCGAACAATCAACGAACTCTCAGAGTCACTCAAAGAAAAATCACTGGAGTTTTTATTTTTTGCGGAACCAGGTGCTTTTGAAAATTCTTTGCCCATAATAATTTCTTCTTGTTCTTTGGCTTCGTGTGATGACGATCTTGCGCCCAAAATGTCTACATGTGAAATTAATAAAGCCATGCAACACGCGACTTTGTTATGAAGCAAACTAAATTCCTCTTCGCTTAAGCCAAAAATATTACTTCCACGATTTGCTACCATGGCAAATTCCAAAGCTATGACAGCCCATCGAAAAGTTTTACGATCTGTGGGAACGCAATCGTCGCATATGAAACTAACCCAGTCAATAGCCATGCGGGTTAATTTCACGTTTAATTGATTACGTACAGCATCTCTATCCAAATATTTCATACATCGTTGACCGATTTCAGTTGCAAAACTGAAGCAATTTTCAATCAGCTCTTGACATTGAAGATTTTTTGTCATTTCACGAATTTTCCTGATACTATCAATAATGATATTCACTAATTTTATTATAGTCTTTTTGATTTTTGACATTTCACGATTCACACTTGGAACATTTGCACGTGTTTCTAATAATACTTTGATATTACAGTTTTCAGCCACACCACGAAACTTTTGTTTACATGCTTGTAATCGAGTATAAGAACCATTAGCAACAAGCCTTGTGTGATGATTTTTAAGTTCAATATTTAAATTTCCCAAGGAAACAACCATAATTGAGCCATTCCATTCAAAAGGTACTCTTGGCGACAAAACAAGTATGTACTCTGCGCCTTTCAACTCTTCTTCATGATCATCTTTTTCATACGGTGTCAGTATAACTTTAAGTAATTTTTGAATTTGTTCTGATCGATTATAAAGAGATTGTTCAACAATAAAACAGACATTATCTTCATTAAAAGTATCTGGATAGACAAGAACGTGATTGGTGTTCTCCAAGTCTTTTATAAAATATGGAAAATTGTTGTCATCGATAAAATATTCGGCTGAATTTTCAAGCTCCCCGAATAAAAGCCTGTTTATTTATTATTTATTTATTTTATTAATTGGGCCGATAAATTTATTGTTTATTTCATGATAATTTAAATCCATACGTACTTTATGAATCGAAGTAGTTTACGAGACCTTAAACGTACACTTTCCAAAATTTTATTATACCATTTATAAATGTTTGCCGCATCAATATTTTTTGGTAGTTCAAGTTTTGATTCATAATAAGTTAAAACACTTTGAAGTAGCTTGTTAGTAAGTGTACTGCAGAAAAATTTTTTTAAACAAATAAATTAGTAAAAAAAGACAAAAAATTTTTTATTTGTTAGATAACCCTTTTTTTAAAAAAAAATTAAAAAAATAAACCATACCAAAATTGTTCAGCAACCTCAATTTCACCACCAGCAATATCACGACAAATACCACTTACAAATGACCATTCATTTTCCAATATTTCAGCTTCCTTAAAAAAAACTGTTTTATAACCACCTTTAACCTTCCATTGTAACAATTTTAAATAAAATTTTAAAGATTCTAGTAAGACAGTGTTATAATTTTCATCAATACATGATGGAATTTCCCACCCAGTTGCTGGTGTTATTAATTTTAAATATTGAAGTTTGATTTGACAGGCCAAAATAAGCGAAATACGAAAGTCATCCATCCTTTGTTGGATCATGAGCATCGTTGGATCCGTCAAACGGCCAGAGATTTCAAGTAAAAGCTTCATACATTCCTCCATAAGTTTTGTGGGAAAGTTTAAAAGCTGTTGAAACTCGTTGATATACGGGGGTAATTTCATTTTAACGAATGAATCAGCATTCTCAATCATTACACGCTTAGCTTTTGATAAAAGCGAATTCAATGTGGAAAGTGTTTTCTTTTCAAAAGTTTGTTTCAAACTGTTTTCTTTCAATATTCTTTCTAAAAAAGAAGGATTTTCTGCATCGGCCGGAGAATCCTTTGGTTTTGTGATTTCTAAATTTTTACTACCGGTCCAATCTTGCAGAATTTTTAGTTGGGTCTGTAAACTCCTAGTTATTGTTAACCATGAATTTAATGCATCTAAGTTATATTGAAAATTTTCTGATTTGTATAAAGGCTTGTCAGACATCATTGCCTTTCGTGTTGGATAAAGGCTTTCACAAAAATCAACTTTTTGAAGTAATTCTGTAACTTGAACGAGAGCTGAAACATCATTTAGCTGTACTTGAAAGTTGATTACTTCCTTAAGCGTGACATCAATTTGACGTCTCTTTTCATCCAAAATTTGTTTTTCTTCTGAAAGTTGATAACCATGAGTAACAGCTCGAATTCCTAACCAAATTTGATTATTATTATTTGCAGCCTGACGAGTGTTTGAATTAATTCTTTGTTTCTCAGACTTTATAACCTCGCCAGTTAACACAGATGATAAAAAACTTTGCCAATCTTTTCTTTCTCTTTGCTTTTCAGCAGATAGTTTGACACTATTTGTCACGGTTGAAGGGTTAGAATCCACTACTGTATTATCGCCATCAAAATCATCTAAAGGAAATTCAGATTGATTCTTTTCAATTTCTGAATCATCATCATCATCATCATCATCGTCATCAGAACCATTAGAAGTATCATCATCCCAATTCACATTATGTTCTTTCATATCACTACTTAAAAAATTATCTCCATATCTAAGTTTATAATATTCGAAAATAAAATTGTCATAATAACCTTTTCTTGAAACTGTTTGCTGAGTATTTGATTTAAGTTGATAATGTTTTTGACCAGTTACATATTTATCGCTATAAGAATTTTGTTTACTATTACTTGTTCTATGTGTATCTTCCTCGTCATCACCGTTTCCATCGTTATCCACTTCATAATTATCATCATTTCCATCATGGTCTATTTGATATTCAACATATCTGGTATTTTTATTTCTATCATTTGGATTTCTAAATAGTCAAAAAAAAATTAATAGAATTCAAAAATGGCATAATATTATATATAAATATAAATAAATCAACAATGAAATTTTTAATACGTTAGTGAAGTTTTTTTCATTGAGAAATTCTCCATATGATATGTATGATATATATTACTAAAGATATGAAACTTTATTTTGAATTTTTTGTAACACTTTGATCCATTGATAAATTAAAATTTTCGTAAAACGTGTCGCAAAAATATAATTAGTTATATCACCTTTTTTGGGTTAAAATTTAAATTTAAAATTTAATTTGGTATGAAATTGTTTTGTTTAATATCACTGTCTATTTATGTCAACGGATAATTAATACACATTATTATTTTGCATTTCTAAACACCAGGTATTCTTTCAAGGTTCTTTAAAAAGCATTATATAGCTATGATGCATTTTCATTTATGATAATAAAATTTGTTATTACAAATTGCAAAAAAAGTTTTTTTTTTAATTACAAATAAAACCAAAATTATGTCAACAACTATTTTTTTTTTTTCATGTTCAAAAATTTCTTAATATTAAATCTAAATCACTTTGTCATCAATTATCCATATATTACATATCTATTTATCTATCTTTATTATTCTAACCTGGAGCCAAGCTGGTTGAACTCAAAGTTGGTAGACCTTTATATATACTTAATTCTTTCTACCATTATGTAAATAATTAAATCTCCATTTTCTGTTGTCCCAAATGAATTATTCCAGCTGCTGCAACTAAAAGTTTGTTATTAAAATTAATTCGTGGTTCGTACGATAAAAAGCATTAGTATTAATAAATTACTACCATTCATTATTATTAAATAAATAAAAAATGTAATCAACAGGCTTTTATGATGTAATAAATCTTGGATTTTTTTTTCTTTGACTGCTTTAGAGCAGAACTATCAATTTTAAGAAAAAACTAAAACTTTATTCATTGACTAGTTAATCATGCTTTTTATAATTCAAGTCTTCGCTACAATATAATCATTAATGGAGATTTTTGTAAAAGTCGTTTTTATAATAATTCGGTAAATGATGTGAACTAGTACTGATCAGAATAGTGGACCTGAAACTTCGCCGGTATATATATAGTTGTTACCTCTCTCTCTAAATTGTTTAAATCCAGTTTATCTATTGCCAGAATGTTTGCCGTGTATTGTAAAGTTATGTTGCACAATATAAAAAATTAATGTAACATTTCAAAATTTCCACTATGCTGTACTGACCCCATGTAGTATTACGGGAATTTGGAAAAAGGGAAATACGTATTATTGGTTTATTGGTTATAATTTTCTTTCTTCTTGATAAATTTCATAGGTATAATCCTTTCTTTCCTTAGATTCCTTAGATAAGCTTCAACGTTGCATCACCAAATTTGACAATTATCCTTTTGTTGGGATTGTAGTTGCTTGGCGATGTAGGTCCCCATTTTTGGCTAGTGGCGATTGCATCAGAGTTGATGGCTATTATGGAACCCAAGAATTATAGTACACAATCAGAAATATTTTGAAGAACAAGATGAAAAAATGATTTTAAAATAAATGACACTTGGGCACTTTAATGTTCATACCAAAGGAAAACGACATCTTGTAGTTTTGAAGATCCCCGAGTTTAGAATTTTCAAAGTGCAATATGTTGACATTAGAATACATGTAAGAAAAAATTAATGGAAGCCTTGACAGTCCTCTGCATTTCTGTGTTCAAACGCAAAAAAATTGTGAATAGATGTTCATTTCATTGCAACTCAGATGACAGCAAATGAAAACAAGCGACCAGATATTTTCACACAATCCATCATTGGCTATCTTAACTCTAGTCAATCACCTTTGATAAGGTTTAGCTTGTGCTACTACTACTGACTCAATCATTAATATCGTAGTTTAGTGATTGTCAATGATAAATACAAAATTACAAATAGAATTTATTTAATAAATTGTGATCAAAGATACACGTTTCCTATTTATTAAATTAGTTTGACAACAAGAATAATAAATCTATTTAAGTTTCTTTTTTGGACGTAATTGATTAGAATGTCCACACTAAATGATAAAATAAAAGTCATAAATTAATAAATTAAATGCAAAGTAACAAAAAGAAAAAAAAATCGCCATCTCACAAAATTCAAAATTTACCTTCTTCTTTCTACAATTGGTAGCTCTAGGTGGTAATCTAGCATAACATTTACGACAAATCATTTTCTCACAATTGTATTTTGAAGCTAAGGCCTTCAAGGATGGTTCAATAATACCACCACGTAATCTTAATACTAAATGTAAAGTTGATTCTTTTTGTATATTATAGTCTGACAATGTACGACCATCTTCAAGCTACAAATTAAAGTATCATTAAGTATTATTAAATAATAAAATAATAAATCATCTTTTGTCTTTAATTTTACCTGTTTACCAGCAAATATTAAACGTTGTTGGTCAGGTGGGATACCTAAAAAAAAATAGTACATTAATAATTCATCCAATTCATCGCAAATTCATTCAAATATAATATAAATATTTATTATAATTATCATCAATAACAGCTTGTAATACCTTCTTTATCTTGAATTTTGGCTTTTACTGCATCAATGGTATCGGAACTATATTATTAAAAAGATTTTATTATAGACATCTTGGCTTAAAAAGCTATAAAAAAGGAACATTTTAATAAAGTCACCTTTCGACTTCTAAAGTTATGGTTTTACCAGTGAGTGTTTTTACGAAAATCTGCATTTTTATTTTTTCTCTTATTAATGGCTTATCAATAAAAAAAAATTTTTTTTTAAAAATAAAATCTTTTTAGTGTATCACAGAAAAAAGAGGCACTTCGGGCGTTACCTTGTAATTATAATTGGGACCATTAATGTTGCACGTATATATAAAGTTCACAAATCAATCCTAGTTAAAATTACATGCTTGTAAAAAAAATCCTCGACCTTCTTTTGATATTTTAAAGGTATCTTTTCTAAAACTTCAAAAAAAATACCATTGGTTATAAAAAATATTTTTTTCACAAGTTTATCAGCAACAACTTAGTGAAAGTAATGTGTTGTTTTATGTAACATTTGTTATATGAATTTTGTAGAAAATCTTTTAAAAAGAGAACCTAGGAGATAAAAACTATAGATGCGGAAGGGGAAGAGGAAGAGGAAGAGGTAAGTGAAAAGATTGATTGCTACAAGAAATAGAAGCAAGCTTGAAGGGGTTTTTTGACCAACTCTATTTAGCAGCTCGGCCATTTTAGTGTTCATGTGTTATCTTGTTTTAAATAATACAAAAATTAACTCTTTTAAGTTCGACCTTGCATTCTATTTAGACTCGGTAGATACAAGTCTTGGAGTAACAACAACATCAAGAGCAGTAGATCGTAAAAAGAAGCAAGTTGCAGATGAACATGAGAAATGCACTTACAAAATATTTAAAAAATACATTCTTATTGAATGTTGACGATTATCATAGATTCACATCCAGAGACAATCAGTATCCTTTAATACTGCTAGGAAACTATCTACAAACATTTTTTGCAATTACATATAATGTGATTACACTAATTATACTAATTTGAATAATTGTAGTGTACTCATGTTATCACAATTGTCTACAAAGGTGTCAATCTAAATGTTTGATATCTTGGACTATCTTCAAGTCGAAATCAAAAAAATGTCAACACACTAAAAGAAAGTATGATGAAAAATATTAAATTTATCGAAAATAACGAAAATACAGTTGTGATGATCTGGGCAATGTTGAATCAGCAACTGATGACAGCAACAATGGAAATTTTATTAGAACATGAAAAAAAATTTTTTTGGTTGTAAATTTGTTTTTATTAAATAAATTTGTTTGATTTTTCATACATTGTTCAATTTTCATCACAATCATGTATCTTAAATTTGTTGTGTTTACAATCATTTCATTGACATTTGTTATATTAAGGTTATTTTGATTATATCAAGAGATATGGTCAAGAGAAGAGTTAGGAAGAGAGTTATTATCCAACCAAGTCAAAAACCAACCCTTTAAATACATTTTCGAGTATATATAAGGTTTGTATTCACGGATACCATGAATACTGTTAAGGGGGTTACATACTAATAAATCAGCAAAAAATCCCTTAAAAACACTTGATTTTAATAGTGTGTAACCCTGTGTGACCTCCTTATGGTATCCGTGAATACAAACCCTACCTGTCTAATTAAAATTTCAAATCAGGTAATATAATTATCATATAATACTTACATACACCTAAGTTTCTCCTCTTCATATTTTAATTCATATTTTTTTTTAAAAAAAATTATAATGCATAAAAATGAAAATGTAACACTATTATATTAATTTTAATATGATTGATTGACATGTTGATCACATAACCAACTTAAAAACAAAAAAAAACTTTCAACAAATCTATGTATGGGGAGATGACATTATACCAAAATTACTAATTGCTTTTCAATAAATTTTATATGATGAAGTGAGGCTTACTGTATAGTTGGGCCTTTATGTATTATATATTTTTTGGTGCTTTATAGATATAACATTAATAATAGTTTGCTTATTTTTAATACATAGGATTTTGAAAGTCAAGGCAAAGATCACTTTCTAATATATATAACTATAAATTATATTATTTAATAGATTTTCTTACTGTGTAGTATTTCTTCAATTTAAAGGACTATTTTTTTGGTAAATAAGTATATGGCGAAGGTGTTATTCTATATGCTCTTATCTTGCTGTGGTATTTTATTTATGTGATTAATCAAAACATGATGTGGATAAATCAAATTTTTTGGTTATGTAAAAATTTATTAATAAAAATCCATATAATGAACTCATTTCATACCATAATATTTTAGATGACTCAACCAAAAAGAATATATGGTGGATGTATTAATCTACTTTATCATGATATTTTATTAAAGCAATTTAATATAGGTATATGTTGAAGAAGGTATTGCTTTGGACCAAAAAAAAATGTATGGCAAAGATATTTTAGATGAAGGAGTATATGATGAAGGTATTTATTTATGTGATTCAATTGATCAAACAAACATGATAAATATATTATTTTATAAATATATATATAATGTAATAATATATTACTAATAATCTTCAAAACTATTATGGTTGAATGACAGTCTATTGCTATACAGCTATCTGGTAATAATTCTTATTGTATATATAACATTTATTAATATTTGTTTTCAAAACGGAGTTTACTATTACAGTCAGGATTATTACCAAATATGGAATTTCCAAATACTGTAAGGATAGACAATCTAGAAATCTTTTAGAAAAAA
>CAUDNR010000938.1:605-13251 GCA_958430865.1 Entrophospora sp. SA101
ACAATTGCATCACCCAGGTAGTAACAATACCAAGGCCATGCATAAATGAAACTTTTAACAATGCATGTCTACCCAGACCTCTGGGATTCACAATAATAAATTATTCTTCCTGATTATCAATTATTGTTGCTCATAAATCTGATGTTGATCACAAGTGTCAGATTTAATTAAAATTTTCCTGTCACAAACATGCAAGCGTAGTGCAAAGCACCCTCCTGCACTGTGGACCTTTTTCCGCGAGTGAGAGCAACTTGGACAAGTTGGAAGGCTTTGGACAAAATTTTCCTTATCTTCCTCTCAGACCAGGCTTGACTGTTACCATATGAGCATTGATCACTGATAGCTGGTGCTTGTGTGATGATTGCTTTGTGTTATATCTCTAGAATAAAGTTGGTATCTGCAACAGGTTCAAAATCCTGCACCTTGGGAGGTTACAACCTGGGTTGCTGTTTTAGATTTTCCCTAAATTTAGGCACATCAACATGCCAACAACCCTACCCCATTTAAACAACAAGTTCAGTTGGTCAAATAAAGTTTAGAGAAACAGAAAATTTATGAAAATGATTAATTTATAACATCACATACCAAAATCCAAACCATTTTATGACTTTTTCCTTATTGGCCATATTGCTGACAAAGATGTATATAAACATACAATAATTTTAATTTATAGGACAGGGGACTGATTGGGCAAAAACCAATTCAGTCCTCTACCCAAAATTATAAATTGGTTAACAGAGAATTTAGGAAAATAATTATACAAAACAAACACTATTTTACAACTTTCCTCCTAACATCAGAGTCCAAATGCAATTTCAGGGTCACCAACCCTGCTCTGAATTGTGACCTCCTGTGCTTGAACGAGCTGCAGATTCTCTTAATATTCCTCCAGAGTTGCAACAGCTTGGTCACAGAGCCACCCTTACCCTAGAGGTGAGATCATTGCAGGGGACTTTTTGTCTAACATGGCAGCCTTCTCTGGTCTGGGAATATTAGTGTAAGTGTGATTGACAATTGATGCAGTCTCAGTTAAAGATGGGAACCGCAATTAGCCGCAATTCAATCTTCATATGCTGCAACCGCAACCGCAATTTAATTTTTATATGCCGCAATTAGTTGCAACTAATTGAGGAGCCATCTTTAGTCTCAGTAAACTCCAGGGCCATGCACCTCCCCCTCATCAGGAAAATGTGTTTTTTTTGATACACGTATTATATGTTTATTATATGTGTATTATTTTTTTACATTACAGGTGATCCACATATAATATACATATAATACACATGTCCATAAATTACACATGAATTATACATATATTATATGCAGATCACCTGTAATGTAAAATAATACATGTATAATATACATATAATATGTGTATCAAAAAACACGTTTTCCTGATGCCTGGTATTGGTTGCATCATCATATCCATAGGATGGAGCTGGTCAGATTAGCTTTGTGCACACAAGGAAGACATGAGAGAATGACCATAATGTGTTCAAGGTAGTGTGTGTGCTTCAACATCTATAAAATTTCTGATAATCAAACATCACATATCGAAATGTTTCTTTTTAAATGTTGTGTTGCCTTGACATCTTCTTGTAATTATATATTAATAATTATGATTATGCAAAGCAAAATACCAATCATTTATTATCATCTTGATAAGAATCTTATAATTACCCAGCAAGATTTGCTCCGCGTTTTGATTCCAATTAAAATATTTATAAACTAAAATAAAAATATCAATACAAATAAAAAAAAGCACCTCTAGTTAGTTATTAACACATTTTCTTTAGGAGACCCAAACCAAACCAAACAACAACGCTCATGTTTTGTCACCTTGGACTCTGTCAAAAAATAAATTGTTTTGTTTTTCCAAAAAAAAAAAAAAATCAAAAAAAAACCAATAGGATAAATAATTAATGTGTACATGTCGATCAAATCACAAACTTCTTTTTCTTTATTTTTTTTTATAAACATG
The DNA here is from genome assembly GCA_958430865.1 of Entrophospora sp. SA101. Classification (NCBI taxonomy): domain Eukaryota; kingdom Fungi; phylum Glomeromycota; class Glomeromycetes; order Entrophosporales; family Entrophosporaceae; genus Entrophospora; species Entrophospora sp. SA101. The sequence goes on from CAUDNR010000938.1 coordinate 2,587, forward strand.
CCCAAAGAAAACAATAAAAGAGGAAGAGAAGATAATATTGGTGCTGTTAGAGGATAAGTGTTTTAAGGATGGTGGTGATTATCACCCACCACTCGCTGTCGCTCTAGTTAATTATTAAAGAACAGTAGTGGTGGTTGTGATTGTTTTTCATTCTATATATATACTTCTTTTCTTTCAAAAAAAATGAATAAAATCAAAAAGAATACAAAAAAAAGAAACAAAGAAAATGAACATGAAGATATCAATTGGTAAGTTTTATTTATTAGTTGTTAAAAAGAATGTGGTAGTTGCAATTATTGCAGCTTGCCATTCTAGATATAGTAAAAATTAATCAACTATGCTGTGAGAGGGATCTCCCTGTGCACAGCAGTTGTGTGCAACACTCCATTCTAGTTACAATGGTAATGATTATAATTAATTTCTACATTACTACTATCACCGCTAGGTTATGCACTTTTACAAGTACCTTCAGAAAAATGAAAAATACATCCAAGTGGAAACTATCCACCGGAAAATTTGTAGAAGATTTGCTATATGAATATGGTTTAAAATGTACCTCTGAACATATGTGTCATAGTTTTATTTTAGATCCAGATGATAATTCTTATATCAATGATAAAATATTACAAAAGAAGAGTTTGAAGAAATTTGTGTTTACAAAAAAAGAGAGCTTCCAGAATTTCCAGAAGGTCTCATTAATTATATTATGAAATTTTCTGATAAAAAATACACAAACTTAGACGTTTATTGACAAATGATAATGAATCAATATCAGAAAACTATGTTTGTGAACTTCATCATGACATAGATTGGGTAAATTTCGCAATGCATGCTATCATTAGGGAATATGAATCTGGATCTTTAAAGAGTGACCATTTAGAACAATGGTATAATTATCCATTTGTGGGGGCCTATCTTGGACCAATGCTTTGCAAATATTGAAAATATGGAGCAAGTTCATGGAGAATCTTCTAGTTTAGCATCTGCATTAAGAAAAAATTTAGGTCATACAGTTCCTGGTATAAAACAATTGGCTAGATCAAAAATGGGTCAAAGGGCAGATTTGGTACTACATGTTTCTTCAGACTTAGAATTTAGTGGGGCAGAAGCTGGGAGATTTTAATTTGTGAATTGTAACAAAGCAGGGTTGGCAAATGTGTGATCCATTGATGGTCTATTGATGGTCCATTGGGTCCATTAGTGTAATACTTTAACCATATTTAGTATTTTATTAATGGCAATGGACCAGTCCAAAATCCATCTGTTCTCAATGGACCAGTCAATTTGCCAACCCTGTAACAAAGTATCTTTACGTTTTTGATTGATCTCTTCTTGATGATGATGAAACACTTACATTGATGAAATATTTTACATTTTTGACAATAAAGAAATTTATTCACAATTGTTTTTTTTTAATGACATTTTCAAACAAGTCTATAAAAGAATTATGAATTATCCAATACTTACACTAAAAATTTTTGCAAATTTTTAAAAACGGTTTTTCTAAACCTTTTAATCATTAATGATTATAATTATAAACTTTTGCTAAATTGTTGATTTTAAAATAAATTAATAATTTCTAAAAAAATTTTATAATCATTTTTCAAGTCATGTGATTTATATGAACTCCCGTTATAAAAATATCTCGTTATACGGACATTTTTTGCCTGTATATACAATGACTAGAATTAAAATATCATCAATATATAAACAAAAATCCCATTATTTATTATTTATTACCATTTCGTCTTCATTCTCATGCTCATACTATTGTTACTGCTTTTAAGCTATTACTTCTATTTGAAAAAGTGATCCGCCTATGAAACAGTGAAATGATCAACATTTCTATACGGGACCACAAGTACAAGAATGAAACATACAGTGTGTTAAGAAAAAAACAGCAGTGACAAAAAATTGCATATCTCAACAATTACATAACATAATTAAATAGTTGAAAGTACCGTATTCTCTGGAATATAAGCACCACTCAAATATAAGCACCAGTATGAATTTGCAATGAAAAAAAACAAAAAAATAGAAAAATAAATATAAGCACCACATATATTTCAAATTATTTTTTATTTGATTTTATTTTTATATAATAAATAATAAATAATAAATTTTTTTATTTTGACTATTCTTTCCCAGAGTCACCAGACTCCTCATCTAATTCATTAGCTGAATCATCATTTCTATTTAATATTTCACGTTCATCTTCCTCATTTTCATTTTCATCCCCATATAAATGTAACACAAATTATCTGAAATAAAATGTCTTGAATATAAACACCACTCACAGTTTTGTTGACCAAAACGTGTCAAAATGGTGGTGCTTATATTCCAGAGAATACGGTAAATATATACAACAAAAATATTTAGAAGTTGATCCTCAAATAATTAAAAATATATTGAGAAAATTTCTTATAGAAGCACCCAAGAAGCAAACAATGTTGCATTGACAATGATATTATTATTATTATTATGTTATATTTTGTTTTTTATGTATATACAAAATAAAAAATTTTTTTTTTGTACACATTTAATTTGTATCACATGATTTGATCATAAGTTTCGATTTAGCGGATCTCTTGATTTAACGGATAAATTTTCTGGAAAAAAATATCCGTTAAATCGAGACTCACTGTGTATACCATCGATCATTATGACATTTAGCATTTCCAAATTTAGTAAAATACTTGACTGAACTCACCAATAAAAATTTTTTAAAATTGCACCATCAAAACAATTTGATATTAAAAAACAACAATTTATTTTTTTTAATACATACATTATTTTACTCTCCAGTTCTTGAATAATGGCATCACTTTTCGATTCGAACCTTTTTGAAGCTCTCCATCACCCAGGTAAGCTTCTATCCAGACTTTCATAATTAATTTTAAGCAGGAAGAAAAACTTAACTCTCTTTTCATAGACTACTGGAATCGCAACCCAAATTCATGGGGAAGTTTGAGTGATTGGGATATATACTATATCAATCATACACCTGGTAGCACAAAAATGAAAGCACATCGGTCACTTGGATTGGAACTTAAAGTTCTTCTAAAAAGGCTTTCAAAAACAAGCTATGGTTATTATAAGGCAATTGAATTACAAAAGCTCTTGAAGGTCAGATTTTTCTTCAGCCATTATTTTAGGGACACCAATATCATGCACGCCCTGCAATTGCTAATTGAGTGACTTTGTCGCAGAAAGCAAAATGTTTCTTTGCTTGAAGTGGGCAGAAAGCAAAATGTTCTTTGCTTTATAGGGCCTTCAGGCCCAATATGCTTGGTGGTTCCATTGATATTCGCCTATAATCGCACCCTGCAATTGCTAATTGAGCGACTTTGTCGCATAGGGCAAAATGTTTCTTTGCTTGAAGTGGGCAGAAAGCAAAATGTTTCTTTGCTTGAAGTTACAATTTGGGATTTTCAGATCTGGTTGTAACATGCATGGTTAGGCAAGCTACCAACCGCGATCATCTAATACAACAATTATTTGCGCATACTCACAAATAACTGTTATATTTTTTTTGAAGGATTGTCATAACGATCCAGTGAATATAGAATTGTGGCAAGAACACTCTACAAAATTAGGAAGGCTAGCTGTTGAAAATCGAATGAACAAAGTATGTAATGTTTTTGACTTTATTACCATGGAAGACTCTGATATAACCTTTTCTTTAAATGGCTGCCATTAGCGTGAGATCTTAACTGTTGGAATACGTGCTGCAACTATTGCAGTGGCAACCGAGTTTCCCAAAGAAAAAACCAAGGAAGAAAAAATACAAGAGAAATTCTGGACAGTAGACGATTTTGATGATAACAAGGAGAATGATTATGAGCCAGATGACGCTGATGAAAAGATTGTCACAACATCAAACACATCCTTATGTAATCCAACTGATGATGATGAATTCACTATGCAAGACATGGAATTGTTTACGCAACGGTAAGAACATTTTTTTGCTCTTATGCAAGTATTGACTATGTAGATATCACTTAACTGTCACCTAATATATAGATTTGAGACCATGAAAAACGAGAAAAAATGGAAGCTCAAGACTGGGAAATACGTGGAAGACGTCTTGTATGATTTGGGAAAGAAATCTAAATTTCACAAGCGAGAGAGAGCCATGTTACATATAATGGTGCTTTTATTATGCATAATTGCTGACCGACCTAAATTTCATTCATATTCCAGCCTCGTCCATTCCTTTATTGTTGACCCTGAGGACAAATTTCTGCAATCGGGATTTACCACTGATGAACTTACAGAGATCTGCGAAACAATGACCGTGCAAGAAGCACCTCAAATAGAAGGTGAACTATTGGAATATATTGATACCTTTGCAAAGGTAAATTGTCAGGGTGTTGCCATTCCAAACCTCTAGAATTTTATAACAGAAGTTAATTCTCTGTATATAGACCTCCACGAAAGACATACGTGAAGCACTATATGCTTCTCACCCCAGACTTTGTCGTGATTATAATCCTCTCGTCGATTTCGCTTATGAACATGTGAGGACAACAGTTACTGATTGGTAAGTGACAAGAAAAGTTCTCGTAGCTCATATGTAATGTTAATAAATGAATATTATGTAGGGTCCGTTTGTTAGAAATGCACCCAAACCCGCTTACACAACAAGATTTACCAGAAAGTTGGTTTCGGATTAATGTCTGGAGAACCGTCGACATTGCTTTCTCAGATACGCCTTTTGTATTTTTCGTTGGGTGAGTAAAAGAGTAACTATACATGATCGCCATCCATTATTTTATAATTAATTTTACTTTTCCTGAAAAAATGACAGAGGAGAAAAAGCAGGATTGGCAAGCACAGAAAGGAAAAACCGTGGTAGAACTTTGAATAATATACATCAAATGCAACGAAAGAAGATTGGAAAGAAAGGCGATGGTTACGTACGAACATTTGGCTCGAGGCCAATCGAATGGGCGGCATCTGAGGCTGGGTCTAAATGGGAGGGTGAGCAAGGCACAAAACTCATAAAGGAACGTGGTTTGAGTTTGCCAAAAACTTTGAAAGACATCTTTATATCTCTTGCACGTAAGGTTAACTTTTCTGAAGAGAAGATACGCAAGATTAATGTTCCAGGATTTGTTCATTCAGGTTTGCATTGTATAAATTGTACTTTCTGAATAAGACTTGATCGAAATTCTAACATTCAGGATTTTCGAAGGTGCCGTCTTAATTAAGACAAACCTCGATTGTCCAAAGGGGTATGCATGCCGATATATGAGGGAAGAACCACGTGAGATATATGCAGATATCACACAATTTAGTAATACGTTGGATGCTCTAGTCACCATCATTTACGCCAAGGTAAAAAAGTCTCATATACTTGTTTTTACTTTTTAAATTTCACAAGTTGATTTTATTCTTCTCTTGTAGCTCGAAATTTTGCAAACAATGAGGATTGTTAATGACACGAAGATTAATGACAATCTGAGCAGGTGGAAGAATCCACAAAAAGTTCAAAAAACCGATATTCCCGATTGTCATCACACACCCAAAAAAAGAAAACACAAAAATATAAGTTTTTGATTATACTCAATGATTTCAGACAGCTTTATTGTATGTGATATTGGTGTGCCAAGTCAAAAAAATAAAGATATATTTCTTGGAATAATGATATGTAAATCAAAACTTTTATTAGAACAATCCAATTTCCTTCAAGAGTTTCTGGATCTCCTCTATGAAGGAATTTATTATACTTTGATAGCCAAGATATATCAAGTTCTGATCTTTTGGGTTAAAGATGGAAACTTGTATGAAATTCTAAAATTTCATGCGTTTTATGCAATGCTTTTTTTTTTTTTCCAGAACATTGTATACATATTTAAAAAAGGTGTCTAAATTTCAGTATATTGCCTTCATTATCACTACAACTGCTTTCTTTGCTATTTTCTATCCTAATGCTTTCATCATCAATATCCTTACATCATGACTACCATCATTTTCATCATTTTCGTTTCCATTATTTCTATCAATGGCTGTATCATCTTTTTTTAACGACGTGACATAAAAAATCATATTAGTATATAGATTAATAAAACCAATTAATTTAAGAGATTTGAGAAACTCTAAATTATTAACCTCCTGTTTTTTGTTTTTTTTAAATAATAGAAATAAATAAATAAAACGAAAACTGTTTTAGTTTCCACCATGCTAAATAATATATAGTAAGAAAAAAAATCTTAATAAAATAAATCAACCTAAGAGATTTGAGAAAACTTCTTATCTTCTAATGAATTCAAAAAAAAAATCTTTGTTCTCATTAACAATCAAATTCATGAATCGAAAGTAAAAAAATTTGACTAATCGCGAAAGGATAAAGATAGATAAATAAGTCTGCTACCTTAACTTTTTCTTTTATTTTTACTATTTTCACCGATTAAATTTGGGAGAGCGTATTTTTAATTGGTGATAACAATTATTTTTGTTTTGTGTGGATCAGAATGAATAGGTTATTAACGAATTAATTTTGTTATTAGCGAATAATTTTGGGTAAAGAAGATAATACACATACAAACTCGATAAGTCGGCCGCATAATTTATATTATCGAGTACTTTAAACAATTGATTACTGCGGGCCGACTTATCGAGTTTGTATGTGTACTTGGAAATATTTTAGCAATTTATTTTATTTTCATCGATCAAGTCCGAAAGTTAAAATTGTAAAATAAAATAAGAAATACTACTTTGATATATATTTATAATATATAATGCATCTTAAAAGTTTAAAGTAGTTTTTTTTTTAGAGCAATTTTTGTTTAGTGATACTAATTACCGAACTATTTTTTTGGTTGTGAAATAAATGTACTAAACTGTAATAATTATTACTATGAAAATTAAATATTATCTACCACGAATACGACATGCAAGTTGCATATCCCTCAGTTGTATTGTGACTCGTTTAGCTACAAAAATAATCAATTAATTAATTAATCAATTCAATAATGATTATGTGTATCTACAAATACTGTTTGAATTGCTTACCATGAATAGCTGCTAAATTTGCATCATCAAATAAAGAAACTAAATATGCTTCAGAAGCCTAAAATAATTAATAAACTCATTGTAATTATATAGTCAAACTTTTGTTTCAATGAAGTGGCTGGACATGTATTTCTGTGTGTGTGTGTGTGTGTGTGTGTGTGAATATATAATGAAGAAAAACTTACTTATTGCAAAGCACCAATGGAACTTGACTGGAAACGAAAACCAGGTTTTATGTTTTGAGCAATTTCTTTTACTAAACGTTGGAAAGGCAATTTCCTTATCAACAATCCAGTATGTTTTTGGTACTGACGGATTTCACGTAAAGCTATAGTTCCTGGTCTATAACGATGAGGCTTTCTGGTCCTACCATCTGCTTGTTTTATTATTAATAAATGAAAGAAATGCAAGTTTTTTAAAACTAAAGGTCTTAATTTATTATTATGATTTTGAAATTGTTCAAACCCGACTGGTATTATCATTATTACCAATTTCATCGTTTTCATCATCGCCATCATCGATGGTATTATCATTATTATTATTATTATTGCCAACGTCATCAATGTCATCATCAATATTACTATTGTCATTGATGGCAGTATTACCATTTATATGTTCAGTTTCATCGTTGCCATTGTCATTATTATTGTTGTTGTTGTATCTATTAAAAATGTTTGAAAAATTTTCCAACGAAGACTCTACAAGATGTAGAGATGCTTCTTCATTGTAAATTATATCTTCAATTGTTATGGAATTTAACCATGTATTGAACCTAATTTATCAATTGTTTCTTTGGCGAGCGAGTTTATATACTATTAAAAGTTAAAAGTTAAATTTACTTTTTAAAAACAGTAAAACCAATGTATTGAAAAGAATGTCATTTACTTACAGATTTGGTGCTAGTAGAACTGTTTTTTTTTTTTTACAAATAAATTGATAATTGTCAGTGGTCGCGATATTAATATTTAAATCATACAGTGAAAATTATAATCAGAAACCATATTTTTTTAAATAAATCACACTTACGTAGCGATGATGTTTGCTCTTTCTTTTCTTTTATTTTTGTCGTTATCCATTATTTTAAAAATCTATTTTATTTATTATTATTATTAATCAATTGTTGCACAAAAAAATTTCTTTAATTAACGCGTTGACGCGTAAATTGTTTTTTTTTTTTTTTTTTTGAAAAAAATTAATTTTTTACAAGATGAAGGAAATGTGAATGTTAAAGAAGACAACATGTTGTTTATTGATGGCGATAGGTGCATAATTTTTTACATGTATTTATTTTTTTTTATTTTTTATAAATATATCTTTTATTATATAAAATATATATTATTGAAATCAAAATCTGGAACAGAACTTGTCTGCCTCATTAGGTAATTATTATAGGAAATTCTTATCATGATAATAAACGATTGGCATCGTTTTACTTTTCATATAATCATTAATAATATTAATATTAACATTAATAAAGATGTCAAGGCAACATGATTGTTACAGAAGAAACTTTTTGATATATAACATCACTGGAAATTGACAAGTATTGAAGTACATAATTACCTCAACACTTTACAATCATTCTCTCATGTTCCTCGTGTACACAAGGCTAATCTGACCAAGATTACCCCGATGATACAACGATGTTGCTAAATTCCAGGGGGGGTCCACATGGCCCTGGAGTTTATTGAGATCATGTCGTTGTCAAAGATCCTACCTCATCTTCCCTCATAGCACCATCACTGGTATTTATTACCTGAATATGCATGCTAGCCAAAAAGTTTTCTGCAACAATCCTACCTTTAGGTTGGTTCCATTGAGGCAATGAGAATCTGTAACTTATTTTAAGCTCAGGAAGGAATTTGCAATTCAAGGTGGGGTTGGGGACTCTGAAATTGCAATTGTGCTCTGATGCTTAGAGGAAAGTCATAAAATAGTGTTTAAATTAATTATTCTCTTTTTCTTTGGCACTAACCAAATTTATAATTTTGGGCAGGAGACATGAGATTTAAAATTGTCATATGGTTATATATATCTTTGTCAGCCAAATGGCAACATTGATCTCTGGAACCAAAGTGGGAATTTTTGGAAAAGGCTAACAAGAAAAATCATAAAATGGGTTGTTTTGGTATGTTCTATACAAATTAATAATTCTTCTGAATTTCTGTTTTCTTGGTAATTTTTTATTTGATTAATATTTTTTAAATGGGATGTTTTTTTTTGTGAATAGATGTGCACCAACAAAACAGCAATCTCCCAAGTTGCTGAATTTTGAATCAGTTGCAGACACTGACTTTGTTCTTCAGTTGGATAACACAAGGCAATCATCACATCAGAATCAACTCTCATCGTCCATTTGGTATAACAGTCAGGCCTGGTCTGAGGGGAAGATAAGAAAACTTTTACAAAAGCCTTCTAGTATGTGAGGGGCCTCACCTATGGAAAAAAATTCCACAGTTATGGGGCGTGTGAAAGCACGTAACCACATATTTGCGATAGGAAATTTTATTAAATCTGACACCTGTGATCAACATCAGATTTATTATTCATAAGGAACCATAATTGATAATCAGGAAAAATAATTTATTTTGTGAACCCCAGAGATCTGGGTAGACACACATTATTAAAAGTTTCATTCATGCATGGCCTTGGTATTATTACTACCTGGGTGATGCAATTGTTTGTTATGTCAATGATGACATCAAATGTATTGAAATAATCAATAAACATTCATGTTCAAGGAAAGGATTAAGTAACAACAAAAAGTTAATTTGCAATTTGCCAGAAATGGAAAGAAATTACATAATGCAGATCAGGGCAAAATTTTTTGATTTTATAATAAAATAATTTTTATCATGTACCTTATTATCAAGTATCACACTCGTGCATAATAAAAAACATTAGTATAATCTATAAATATTTTTTTTGTTAAAAAACTATATGCTAATTTTTTACCAGTAAAGTATGAATTCAAAGATTATGGGTAAAAAAAATGCAATATTCGAAGCATTCAACTAAAAAAGAAATAGAAAATTCACTTGGAAAAATGTAAGTAAGAGATGCAATATGACTTATAGAAACAAGATTCACAATTAAGTTTGGTCGTTTTGGCATTTGAATGAAAATAAGGAGAAGATTATTTTTTTTTTGTCACAAAAATTATTATTACTAAATAGGAAAACTGGCCAAAAATTATAAATTTTATTATGTTATCCCTGCATTTTACTATTATATACTATTAAAATGTATGTCGATCCTTTCCGTTTATTGCGAATTGCGAATTAAGTCATGTTTATTTTTTATTTATATAATTAATTATATTTGAAAAATAATTATTTTATTCCATTTTTGCAATGAACAGCAATAGCCTCAATAATTTTGTTTCTTTAGCATTAATGATTGAATCAATCACACAAGTGGTAGTCAATTTAAATGGCATTCATTTTTTAAAATGAAATGATATTATTTTAATTGACAATCCGTGAATGAATGAGAGAATTTTTGTGTGATCGGTGGGGCAAAAATGTAAAAAAATTACCAATCAATAATGTTTAACAAACAATAAAGCACAATGTTTCTGTATTACAAACTTATTCTTTTTATGTTATATATAAAGTAAATCTCATAGATTACTGTATTAAAATATTA
>CAUDNR010000939.1:0-22301 GCA_958430865.1 Entrophospora sp. SA101
ACGTTTACAATCATTTTGACATTCGTTATATTAAGGTTATTTTGATTATATCGAGAGATATGGTCAAGAGAAGAGTTAGGAAGAGAGTTGTTCTTCAATCAAGTCGAAAACCAACCTTTAAATACATTTTCGAGTGGTACGGTTTAATTTATTAGACTATTTCAAATGGTTGCTTCCAACTTTTTAAATTCGAACCATTTGTTAACGAAACAACTCTTGGTGAAGTGATTGTTGACAAAATGGATCAATGTTTTATGTTAACGTTTATTTTTACGTTATCAAATTCACAATTTTGATTGGTCGATCAACAATTGCTTGGGTTAAAATTTTGTGTTATCAGAACGGTTTCTCCTGTTATATGTAATAAATGATTGAATCAATTGAATCGTGTATTTTTGTTATTGTGATGCTATGAAACACTCGGCGCAGTGGTATTTTTATTTTTAGACCATCTTGTATAACGTTGTATGGTGATAAATGATTTCATGATTTGAATGTGCTCATCGTCTGTAAACTTGATTGCTTGAAGATGGACAGGGACATCGTAGAAAGTTGAGTTCCGTGCGCTGAAATGGCCTGAGAGGAATTTCTCTACAAAAAAAACGAAAAAAAAATGTGGGGACGGCCGTCCTATTTGTATTTTTTTGAATTGATAAAATAGACTATTATTGTCTTGACCTGAGTGATGTCGTTGTGTGAGTAAAAGACACGAAGCTCGCTGTCACGTTTTCGTTTAAAAACTTGTTCTGATCCACACAAAACAAAAATAATTATTATCACCAATTAAAATACACTCTCCCGAATTTAATCGGTGACAATAGTAATAATAATAATGAAATAATAATGATAATGATAATGATAACGAAATAACAATAAATAAAAAAATAAGGTTTTCACTGATCACCAATAATTTTTCCATAACCATAAATAACGTAATTTATTATTATTTTTATTTTACATAAATACTTGCATCAATTATTGATTTATTTTATGTCAAAATTGTTATTTTGCCATTTATTCTTATTCATTTATTAGTAACTATACTAGTTTCAAAAATAATTTTGAACTTTTAAAGGCAATTATAACATGATGTTGACCCGGGTCAAACCCGACTCGTTTCGGAGCTCTATTCGAATCGAATCGAATCGACTACAGATCAAATCAAATCAAATCAAATCACTCTCAAATTTGATTTGATTTGATTCATTCAGAGCCTTAAGAATATCTTCTCAGAGTCAGACCTCTGTGACAGCAATTCACTACTAGTTCCAAACTTTCCTAAATTCATTTCAGTAGTTATTTTGTTCATTATATGCCATACATTATTGTCTAATTCCCTGTGGATATCAGTTTCTCTTGAAACTACTTGTGCTTCAACAAAAGATGGTCTTGTAAATTCCAAATTATCTTCTATATTAGAGATAAATTCTTCCTTAAATCCACTCCAAAATGAAAACGAGGTTGGTGCTTGTGAATTTGCCCTGTCTGATGATCTATCAGCAGTTTTATAGGTTGAGATAGCCAAAGGTGGAGGAGTATAATTGAAAAATCGAATTAATGAAACTAGAAATTAAATTATCAAGTCAAAAACATCATTAATAACTATCGAATGTTAAACAAGCTAATTAACATATAAAGTAATAAGAATGCTTGCCTCTATCAACTAGAAAATTAAAAGAAATGACAAAGAATTTTGAAGTGAATAACAATCAATAGATGATAGAAAAAAAGGAAATTTAAAAAAGAATTGAAATTTAAATTATTGAAGGAAAGAAAACACAAACTAATCAATGCCATGCAAACAGTATGCTCATATAAATAGATAATAATCTTATGTACATGTTGTGAGATCTTTATCTGATTGTTTTTTTAATTCTATTATTACTTTTTTTAATCTTAAAACTTCATTTTCCAATTTTTCTACTTTTTTCTAAAGATGATTGTAAATAATGTTATGTAAAAAAATTTTTTTTTAAATTCAAACAATAAATAAAATAATAAATACTTTTTCATTATTTTCATTATTTTCTTCATGCGTATTAATAAAGAAAAAATAAATACTTAAACTAGAGTGACGACAAGTGGTAATAACCACCACCATCCTTAAAACACTTGCACATTAAGGGCACCAGTATTATCTTGTCTACTGCTTTTTTTTTGCCGTTGTTGTTTTGGCATGTTTATTAAATAAATAAAAGAAGTACACATTAATTATTTATCCCTATTGGTTATTTTTTGGGGAGGACAGACGCGAATTGATTTTTCTTTTTTTTTGGAAAACAATTTATTTTTTGACAGAGTCCAAGGTGACAAAACGTGGTGTTATTGTTTGGTTTGGTTTGGGTCTCCTAAAGAATACATGTTAATAACTAACCAGAGGTACTTTTTTTTATTTGTATTGATACACTCCCTGGACAAAAGTTTCGGTCACTGCAAAACAATTAATTACGCAAAAACGTACATAATAAAACACAAATAATTTTCATCAAATTGTGACTAAAGTTCCCAAGAATATGTATGCAAAATTTCAAATTTTTGTAATGTTTGTGAAAATAACAGTTAAAAAAACAAAAAGTTCGACCAAAAATCTTTTGAAAAATCGTAGTTTGTCAAAAAAAAACCAGTACTCAGAAACTTACATAATAACCACACCTAAAATCGTGACATACGAAAGATTAGATTCTGAAAAATTACGTCATATGTTTTTTATACAAGTTTTTTTGTGAAAAGATTGTTTTGAAATTTTTGAAATTTTTGATAAAATTAAAAAATGTCAAAGCAAAAATTGTCAAAAATTGGATTGAAACAAAAAAGTTAAAATTTTGAAAAATTGGCCAAGTTAATCTCCTAATTTGAATCCAATAGAGCATCTGTGGAATCAATTAGAAATCCGTATTCGGGAACGTCCAAATAAATTTAAAAATAATGTTGAACTTGAGATCGCTTTACATGAAGAATGGAATCAAATTCCTAGAAATATTTATATTAATTTAATAGAAAGTATGTCGAGAAGAATAGAAGCTGTTATACCCAATAATGGGCGGCCACAAAGTGTTGAATTGCATACAAATAAGTGAAATTTCGGGTGTGGTTATTATGTGCGTTTTTTTTTTTTTTTTTTGAGAAGTGCTATAAATAGTGATGTTAGCCGGCTAAAAACTTGAATAAATTTTTTATCTAATAATTTAGTAGACAGATAACATACTAATACTTTGTATGAATTCATTAAAAATCGAGGTTTTTTATTATTTTGCTAAACGTTGTGCGTGAAATTTAAATTGGCCAATTAGAATTTTGTTTCCAAAAATTTTTAGTATTATAGAAATTCATTTTCACGCTGATGAATATGGTAAAAAATTCTAGCCAGCTAACATTTGATCAAATGAATTATTTATTCTATTCTTACTGAAAAATTCAATTAAAACATAATATTATTATTACTACAAATACCATTGCTATTTAACTTATCATGATCAAATGTTTCATTATTATTAATACTATTATTATCATTACTACTATTATTATCATTGCTGCGATTATTACTACTACTGCTACTAATACAATTATTAATATTGCTACTACCACTACTAATACTATTAATATTACTACTGCTATTTAACCCATTGTTAATATTGTTATGCAATGACCCACCAGACCAAGAATTTGCTTTGCTACGAGTGTTGGAACTAATTAATTGCTTATTTTGTGCATTAGTTTTCTTTTCCTTTTTTGGCGGCATTACGAATGAATGAATATTTTTTATTATTTTTGAGAATGGAATTTGATTGGCACAAGCCGGCTTAGCCGTTTAAAAATTTCTTAGCCGGCTGAGCCGATAAATTTCTTAGCCGGCTAACATCACTAGCTATAAATACTTGCAAATAAAATCAAAATTTTAGAGATCATTTCCAAAAAATTATTTTTGGTCGAACTTTTTATTTTTTTAACTGTTATTCTCCCAAACATTACAAAAATTTGAAATTTGCATACATATTCTCGAGAACTTTAATCACAATTTGATGAAATTTATTTGTGTTTTATTATGTACGTTTTTGCGTAATTAATTGTTTTGTGGTGTGTCCATGGAGTGTATGTATGAGGTGTCTTTTATTTTAGCTTATAAATATTTTAATTAGAATCAAAACGCGGAGCAGCTCATTGCTGGGTAATTACAAGATTTTCATTGATAATATTTTGCTTTGCGTAATCATTAATAATAATACTATTATTAATATATAATTACAAGAAGATGTCAAGGCAGCATTGACTGTTGCAAAAGAAACATTTCAAATATGCAATGTTTGATTATTGGAAATTTACAGATGTTGAAGCACACACGTTACCTTGAACACATTACAGTCATTCTCACATGTTCCTCATGTACATAAGGCTAATCTGGCCTGTTTCGCCTTATGGATATGATTATGCAACCGAATTCCAGGGGGAAGGCGCATGACTCTGAAAGTTTACTGAGACTGCATCGATCGTCAATGACACTTTCACTAATCTTCCCAGACCAGAGAAGGCTGCTGGCACGCTAGCCGAAAATTCGCCTGCAACGATCTCACCTCTAGAATAAGGATAGCTCTGTGACCAAGCTGTCGCAACTCTGCTGATAAATTGTAGTGCCATGTAAATATCCAGATCCATCAAAGCAAAGAGAATCTGTAACTTGTTGCTAAATATGGTGAAAACGTTGGTCGCGCCAAAAACCGAAAAGACCAGGCGCGGCTAGACGCAAAAGGAGACAATCGGCGAGAAAGCTCCACGGAAGTCGCATGACTTGCGAGTTTTGGAAGGAGATCGTGACACGGCAAATGTTAAATCTTTTTTTTGTGTTAATAATGTATAATGCGAGACACCTAGTCCCACTGGCCTTCTCTAACTCCAAAAATGGAAATGTAACACCAAAAAAATAAGCCGTAATTTTGAAGCTAAGACCTTTCTCTACAAAGTTACGATTTCATTTTGTTGATACATATGTAAAATTCGATAAGTCAGTCGTGTGGGGTGAGCTCATATGACTGACATATTGAGTAAACCGAGTTATCGAATTAAATTACTTAAATATTAAGAAAATGGGGTGAAAGTTTTGGCCGACTTATCGAGTAAACCGGCTTATCGAGTTACATATGTACAAGTTACGACCCTTGAATTTTTAATATTATTAGGCATACTTGAAATATCATGTGATAAAAACACACATATTATCTAGTATTTTAAACAATTGGTTGCTACGTCCGATTATTAAAGAATTCCTAATATATCTTCCTTACTTCCATTAAAATACCTTCAATTGAATCTATAGTTATATATGAAAAATGTTACAAGATTGTAAACAATATCTAATATATAAAATTCTTCAAGAACTTTTATAACATAATCTGATATATGATAGTCTACCTATAATAATAATAATAATAAAATTTTTTAGTTAATTTAAAAAATTTATTTTCCATTTAAATAAAATAAATTAAAAAAAAAATAGTACTTGCATCTTTAATTTGAATTAATGAATTATTTTGAATATCATCATAGTCATCTTCTTCTTCTTCCTCATTATCATTTTTACTATCATCCTCATCCTCACTATTAAAGTTTTTGGCCAAAACTATTTTATGAAAAAAAGTAGCTAACTTATTATTATTTTTTAAAGAAATTTGCATTTCGACTATTAATAAAAATAGTTTGGCCTATAAAATTTTTGCCCAATTATTTAGCAATTTCAGCTACTAAAGAGGTAGTTTTGACCTGAAACCTTCTCACTATCATTCTTGCTATCATACTTTTCATTTTTTCTTTAGCAATTGGTAAAAATAATTTTCTAGAATCTTTATATGAATAACAATTTGATTCTGAAATTGCTTTCTGAACGATCTCTGTAATCAGAACTATCGTAAAAATTATTCTCTTCCAACGATATTTTTCTACGACAAAGTTTTAAATAAGGAACACGTCAAATTTTTCTTGTACCACGCTACACTTATATTTTGCATTGATGCCTCAATACCTATAAACATGTAACAACTTATTGTACATTATATCATAATGACAACAAACAAATGGTTGATATGTTTTGTTATTAACGTTAACAATGTTAAATAATTATAAGAAATGTCAGAGGTGAATTCTCTTTTGGAAAATTGCGCACACCTGACTATCATATAATTCGATATGCTAACGTTGGATTATTGGTTGGAAACTTCTAGACACTGAAGTGTATTGCCCTGTGGCTGAATATTTAATTACTGTGATCATTTTCTTATTCCTCACGCACATAAGGCTAATCTGCCAATGGATGATACAACGATGCAATCAAATTTCAGAGAGGGGTTATCAATAATATATGCGGGCGGATTTAAATATTAATATTACGCCAAGCGTTTTACTATAAAACCTATAAAACGTCAATAACTTGTATAGGCTCGATAACCAAACATTTCTATGGTTTTGTTCCGCAAAACTTGAAGAATAAGTTACCAGAATTTTTTTAATTTTGATATTAGTAAAAAACTTTTTATAAGGGTTTAATTAAAGTTATGGATTTTCAAAACTTAGGATTAAGAAAATAAGCTACCATCATTACATTACGTTGTAAAAAAATTTTTAATGGCATGATTGTAATTTCCAATTTCATCAAAAATATTATCATAATGATTCTTCAAAATTCGGGCCAATTATTACAATATAAGCCACTCTCGTGTCCACTTAATAACTTATTAGTATGAAATTTAGTAGATGATGTTGAATTAATTACATGGTGGAAGGGCAACTTTCTTCAGTAGCTCCCGAACCAACAAGGTTTACTGTTCGTATACTTTCAGTTCCTACTTCATCAGCTACTTCTGAACTTCTGAAAGGAACTCATCCGCCTTTTCTTATATCCATGATAAAAAGAGAAACAAATTGACACTTACTTGAACGAGTTTTAAAATTGTATTTATTTTAATTACACACTAATAATAATAGTAATATAGATAATACAATCCCATTGATAAAAATATTGGAATAAAAATGATGAGAATAATGGTCGTTATGATGAAAGTGATATGATATGATGATGTTTAGATTTGGTTAGAGCGCATATATATTGCATAAACTTAACCCAGAGTTTAACTAATATAAGAAATCCAGGATGCGTGCACTAACCGAATTTGGAGAATAATTAATAAATTTATATGTATGACGCAGTCGAATTCATACACTATTGTAATTGTTACAAAATGACGTATTCTTTGAAAGTTGTTGCAACTTTTTTGAAGAAAAGAAACCAAGTTTAGAGGGTTAAAACAGACAGAATACTCGTTACAATAGCTTAAAAGATGTTCAAGTTTTGATGGAGTTCCAATCCTTCTCCAAGGTTAATAGTGATGATATATTAAATTATCTGTACTACATGCAAGTAAATTTTTTTATTTTTATTTGCAATAAGTTGGAAATGTGGTATTTAATATATTGATATATAATAACAATTACGGAAATATATTAATAACATTTTCATGCAATCAATTAGGTCGAAAGACCAATTTAATTAATACATAAAGCAATAAATATAAATAATAATGGACAAAAACATAGAGAATGGAATAATCTATCATTTAGAAAATTCTGAGCAATTTTGGGATAGTTAGTATTTTCTAATTCCATTGATATCTACATTCTTATTACATTCATAATCAATCATCAAAATCTTGTTATAATCAATTACTTAATCTTTGATTTATTGATTTATTGATAATCAATCAATCAATTATTCGTTCATTCATTTTACTTAGAATTAGATGATATTCTTACTCAAGGTGAGCATGAAAGCTTGGCAAAAAGTTCTATTGATGTATATATTAGTTTTATCACCAATTTTCAAGGTAAATTGTTAAGGTTTGTCCTAATATGGCTGAAGAAATCATCTTTATGATGTACCCATGAATTTAAAATCTAACTAATCAATTAATTTAAAAAACCTTGATTATTTTAGACAAATATTTGGAAAGCAAGGTTGATTACATGCGTTGTTATTATAAATTATTAGATTCAACAATGTATCAAATGTTTCCAGAAATAATATTAGAACGATTAATAAACAAATCATTCAAACATGACAATAATTTATCACCATCAAAGGAATTATTTATTTTATTCAACATTTTATTTTTTGCAGGAAAAGAAAATTCTCAAATATTCAAAATGATTAGAAATAAAAGGCCATTTAACTTTATTAATAAATTAAAGAATGTTATTTATTATCAAAAGGGGGAAGGCAAGTTAGGTTGTTATTATTATTATTATTATTATTATCAGATATATGCGAGATGTTTATTTAATCTTATTTATTAATCTTTAGGAAGAAAATTACAACTTATTACAATACAATTGTTCTTTGAGATTTGTTGTGTTCAACCTTTATCACAAACTGAATTGGGTAAAATTTATTATTCTTATTAATATAATCATAATCATTATTATTAATAATATAGTTTAAAATAAAATAATTAATTCTTGAAATGTTTTATCATTTTTTTTTTTTTAAAAATTAAAAAGATATGATCGATGAAGATTTATTAAATCATTTGTTAGATTTAGTGGAAATAACAAGAGATGAAGAAGATGAAACATTTAATTATTCAATTATTCATTTAATTGTAAGTTTCTTAGAACAAAATGATTTATAGCAATTGGTGATATAAAAATATTTATTTATATTTATGTTTATAATATAGTTATCATTCAATGAACAATTTATGTTATTAAACCAAAGCAATTATAATAGTGTTGAGGAGGAAGAATTTTTGAACGTTAATACAGTTGTAACAATTTTGAGCAAAAGAATTGGAACAAGTAATACATTTGGTGAAAATATAATATTTATGTTAAACCGTTCAGGTAATCAATCAATCAATCAATCAATCAATCAATCAATCAATCAATCAATCAATCAATTGACAATTAACAATTTTTATATCATTTTATTTAAAATAAAGTTAAACCACATATTCAGATGCTTATATTGAAATTATTATTTGAGATATTTACAACTCCAGAAACATTTGAATATTTTTACACAAATGATTTGGGAGTATTGATTGATGTGTTTATTAGAGAACTTTACAATTTGCCTGAAGAAAGTGAAGCAGTTAGTAATTATAAATTATATTATTATGTTATTTAACTTTACTATAATTATTTCTAATATTATAATCAATTGCATATTGTTTTAAAATCTTTTAATTTTCCTTGCTCTCCTACTTTCCTCCTCCAAATCTTTCTTTCCTTTTTTCCTCTTATCTTTTCTAATCTCTCTTAAATATAGCTTCGACATTCGTATCTTCGAGTTCTTTATCCACTAATTTCCAATACTCAATTAAATAGATATAAATACAAACAACATAATGTATGTAAGTTATTATTGGACTTGAATGGAACCTTCACAAAACATTTTAAGCCCGTTTCATCCGTAACACAAAGACTAGTTGATAGATGTTTATTTACTGGTTATTTAGAAGGAATTGTTCCAAACATTAATAATAATAATCACGGTAATATCAGTGTTATTAGCAGGAACAGTAGCAACAGTAGTAACAATAGTAGTAGCATTAGCATTAGTAGTAATGATATTAATAATTATTGTTATCAAAATCCTGGCGAAGAAAATTAAATGTGTTAACTCCAAATGCTATAATCACGGAAATGGATAAATCTGAATCAAAAACTTTTATTGAATAATTGGAAATAATAATAATAAATTTTATTTTTAAATAGCTTTTAGCAATAATTTTTAACTATGTTCGTAAGTAAATTTTATTTATAACATTCCTTATTCTCTGATATAAATAATCTATAATTTTTATTTCTTAGAAAAATTGATATTATTTACATAATATTGCAATGTTATTATTATCAACATTTATTAATCTCATACCTTCTTCATAATACCCATATAATAATAATACATGTATATGTTAAAAATCCATATCCACCATTCCAACACCACCTTGTGAGGACGGTACAGATTGTTGTTCTCTTTGTGGTTTTGATGGTTTAGGTACTGGTGTCGCAACATGTTCTTCTTTTTGTTTGCTTTCTAATGGAATTGCTAAAGCTCTGGCACGACCCAAATCTTCCTATTATTATTCATTATCATTATTACTATTGTAAGAAAATTATTATTAAAAGACATATTGACAAAACACCAATTATATATATCTATACCATAAATTTTGTTTTTAAAGATCCAATCTCAGTAATAATATCATTCAATGCTTTGGCAAGCATCATTTCAGGTTTTGTTTCACTAGTTGTTTGAACTCTCAGAAAAATATTATTTTCCAATGGATGGGGAACTTTATATCCTGCAAATATTACATGTGGTTCTTGTAAAAGTTTACTTTTTTTTTTATCATATATTATTAGATTAGACAAGATTAAAAATTTTTAAAATTTTCATTTAAAAAAAATCAAATCATACTGTCTTATTAAATTCCCCATTGTGTGATCTTCTTTTTGTATATCAAAGGTTGCTGCATTCTCAACTCTATTATCTTGATGAATAAACATCCTGTTATCATTCACACGTATACACGTTAATCATCAGTTACGAAAACATAAAAATAACACTTTTAAACAAATCTTTTAACTTAACTTTTTCTCATGCGGAGCAAGATATAATAAATCAAATTTGTGTGGTGCATTCATCTTGACTTTAGATTTATTTTTTGATTGTTATTATTATTAGTAAAGAAATAAAAATTTAGTGTTCCATTTCAGGGGGGTGGAAAGTTTAAAATAACTAGTACTAGGTACCTCGGTTACACAAAAATAGCTTGAAATTCAAATATACACCGTATGAAATGATTTGTCTGGCTTCGAAATATTTGCTTAGTGCAATAATTGCATTTGAATTCTCCATCTACAACCACAAAATGGCTCTACACTCCTTGTTCTTCTTTGAACACATTAATTGTTTGATTGGAAAAGTTTGAATTGTACACGAATTTTCTTTTAGTAAAATGGTGGTGGAATCTACAAATTGCTTAGTATTGGCGAATTACTGCACCTACAATAAAAAATTCCTGTATACTTGCCAATGAAAACAAAACCCAAAAGGAAAACGATCCAGCAATACTGATATTAGTGATATTATAAACAAAAAAAATAGTAATAGTGAAGGTTGGATTTTTGTCAGAGTGCCCAAAAATAGGCTTGGATATTTTCCTTCCATGTAGGCGCTTTGACAATTGTTTATCTTTACACTTTTAGAATTTTTTGTTTTTTTCTCCGCAATAAATTTCACGTCATGCACCAGGAGTAGTAGCTCGTCAACATTATGCAATTAATAACAATATTAAAACAAATGAGTCTACCCCCGAAGGGAAAGCATCAGGTTTGACATACATAAATAAAATTCCATTATATTCACCCGAAAGTAAAGATCAAGTTATAATCACTTCTCAAATCAAACGAGATCCCTTATTAACCAGGTAAACTGGGTGGGCGAATAAAACAAAGCTTTTTGAATTGAAGTAAACACTTGAAGAAGCAAAGTGAACCCCACATTGGTAATTTTATGGTCATATTCCATTTTCCCACAATGTAATTAGCATCGTCTGGAGTTTTCTGATCCTGCACGCAGATCTAGACTTTTCTGATGCAAGCAACGTTCCCACAATGCACACTGCATTTCATGTTGTTTTTCTTCCCTGATGCTCCATTATAATATAGTAAGCTGATATTCACTACATGCATGCATCATATTATTGGACAATTTTGTAATTAAAAAATTAAAATGAATGAAAAAGCACAGTTAGTATTAGTCAATTAACAAATAATACACCATAAATAAATGAAATGAGATGATTTTTTCGTATATTTATTTTGCTGCTCTGTGTCCCACCTATACTCATCTTTGCGAGATATTACCTAATACTAATGAAATTGTACTCTGTCAAAAAAATCAGTCGATATGGTTACACGAGGATATACCAAAAAAAAATTTTCATCATGAATATTGGTGATAATTTATCAAAGACGTTTTCTTTTAAACGTAAAAGAAAATTGGATTCCAATTCTACTTCAACAACTGCTGATTTTACAAACGATGAAACACCCTCTAGAAAAAAAAGAAGCAACAACACAATACTTTCAAAAAAACACCCGCTTGGTATAATACCATGGGGTAATTATTATTATTTATCAACGCAAAAAGACTTTAAAGGAGATTGTCGAGCATCTAGTCTTGGTGATCTTGCTTACTTGATTGATGAGTTGATTTTAGAAATAATTGAATACCTTGATCCAAAAGATTTACTAAACCTTTCCTCTACTAGCAAGGTTTTATATTGTTTTGCGACTTTTGATGAGCTATGGAAACAATTCACTATAGAAAGATTTGGCGGTGATTGGATTTGGGAAGGGACATGGAAACACACATTTTTGAAAACATCATCATTATTTAAAGAAAATATTGGTAAAAACAAAATTACTTCCAAGCCAACAACAACAACTGTTCACCTAAATAATTTCTTTAGTGATGTGTTATTTCAACCGTTTCTTTGCAGTTCAATTGAACTGGATCAACAATACCTTGGAAATGAAACCATAGATCGTAGATCAAATCTTACTATGGATGAATTTATTAACGAGTATGCCATTCCAAACAAGCCAGTAATTATCACAGACATAGTTACTAATTGGCCAGCTTTTAAAAAATGGTCATTGGAATATTTGGTTGAAAATTTTGGTGATGTTAAGTTTCGTGCAGAAGCAATTGATATTAAATTAAAGAATTATATTCAGTATGCAAAAAATACTATGGATGAGAGCCCACTGTATTTGTTTGATAAGAATTTTGGTGATACTTGTAATGGATTGTTGCAAGACTTTTCTGTCCCAAAATATTTTAATGAAGATTTCTTCAATTTATTTGGCGAACAAAGACCTGATTATAGGTATTTATAAAAAAAAAGATTATCTTATTTTTATATTAATACATACACACACACATATATCTCACTTATTATTTATTATTATTAAGATGGTTAATTATTGGACCAGCACGTTCAGGATCAACTTTTCATAAAGATCCTAATTCCACATCTGCATGGAATGCAGTTATAAAAGGTTCTAAAAAATGGATAATGTATCCTCCAGATTCTTTACCACCAGGCGTTTTCACCAGTGCAGGTATGAAAATTATAACATTTGTTGTCATAATAATACTGATAGTGATAATAATGATATTATAATAATGATAATAATAATAAGATGAAGCTGAAGTAACATCACCAATATCATTGATGGAATGGTATTTAAATTTCTATAAAATGGCATTGAAATCAAAACCTCGCCCACTAGAGGGAATTTGTAAAGCTGGTGAAATTATTTTTGTGCCAAATGGTTGGTGGCATTCTGTTCTGAATTTGGATGATTCTATTGCAATTGTAAGAGTTTATCTATTTGTTTTGGTGACTTTTATTATATTTATAAATCTTAAAAAAATTTTTTTTCAAAAAAATTAAATAGACACAAAATTTTGTTGGAACCTATAATTTAAAAAATGTTTTAAAATTTTTACATGACAAACCTGATCAAGTATCAGGATTTTCTAAATCAATTTGGTCATCATCACTTGAACAGGTTTATGATATTTTTTATGAAAAATTAAAAAAATATTATCCTAATCAATTATCATTATCATCAATAATAACAAACAATGGTAAAAGGATAAAGGATGATGATGATGATAAAGAAAAAACTTTAAATTCAAATTCATCTTTATGGTCACAATTAACTAAAAACAATCAAAAGTCTTTTAATTTTAAGTTTTAAGAAATTTTTTGTAAATAAAATAGATAGGGAACATCATCTCTAAAATGTGAGCTTATAATAAATTTTTTTTGGACAAATAATAGTATATGAAGCACATATTTAGTTGGGGTAAATAAATATAATCACAGAGCCAATCTTTCAATTTTAGAGTTACCCATTCAATACCCAGAGTTAATGTTAATAAGGAGAAGCATTCCTAACATATCTCCGAAAGGTGAGGCTTTATCAAAGAGGTAAACATTTGTTTCCAAATAAGGAAGGTTATTACAGAATAACCTATGACTTATGACCTGTCATAGACCTACCTTGTCATATGTCAATACTGGTAATCATCAACATTGAATATATCAGGCTATCTTATATTAATCTCCTAGGTGCATTGGAGGATAATAAACATGTGAGTGAGGACTCATGACCAATAATATTGCTCCAAGCCAACCATTTGCTTCTAACCATTTTTATTGTAATTAAATAAAATCCTGAGTTTCTAAGTACATCTAAATATTATTGGCTAAAATCATGCAGATCTTTCATTGAAAAAATGATTTTTTATTTTTTTTATAAGAAAAACTTGACACAAGAGCTTTATTAAATGTGTATTTTTAACTATTTTACAAGCCTACAAAAAAAAGTCTGCATTTCTTGTTAGTTCCTTCCTAAGAGGAGCATAAGAAACTTTTAGAATTCCAATCTCATAAGAATCATGATTATTTGTATATACTGCACCATCTGCTTTATGAACAGTCTTCTTCAGTGTTGAAAATTCAGTTAAGCATACTGCAAGCATGTAATTTTAAATACAGCTTGAGAGGTGTCCTATAAAATATATAGTAAAATAATATATAAAACATCCAATATTTATAACCAAGCTAGTTCCTCTATCTTATTCCCTAGTTCTTTAAAAACCTTTTCCTATAAAGAAACTTTTATTAAAAGAATTGTAATAAACAGAAATCTCCAAATTTTAATATCAAATAAAGAAATATTTAGAATTGACAAATTTTAAATAATTTTATTTATATAGTTTTATTTATTAATAAAAATTTACAATAACCAATATATAGATTTTTTGATGTAACATAGTAATTTGTTATGATGATGTTTGTGATCTGCAAGATTGGAACACCCCAATCAATGTCCAAAATATATTGCCATAATTGAATAAAATTCATTTTTCTATTATTTTCATATATCTGAAGATCGTGCATATGAAAATTTGTGTATAGTGATACACCTAACTGAATTTTCAACATTGGTCTCCTTAACTGTTATCAATTGATCCTTTCCCTCATTTTTTTCATTCAGATGAACTTTGAATTTCTATTTCATCCCCATTTTAGTATATCAGTTTATTGTTAATAATAATTACAAAAAAAGGACATGAAGATAGATAGAACATGTAAACATACCATTTGTAATTTAAGAGATGGTTTCTTTGAATTACATCTCCAATTACTGGATCAATAACTGTACCATTATACATAGACTCTGGTAACCCATGGTCTTGCATATGTTAGCATCCTGATTATATGTGCAGCCCAAAGTATTTTGACACTGTCATTAAAGGGGGCTTACATGTGTGGTAAAGGGATGTTACAATTATGTTTTTAATAGTGAGTGCCATAATTAATTTCTACTTTCTACCATCAAAATTGGAATAATTTTGACCATTGAAATCACCAAACCAATTTGTGTTGCATGTATAATCCTGATTCAAACTCTGTTAAGCTATATATAGAGCAAAAAATATATAAAAATCAGTAAATTATGTTAGAAAAGATTAAAAAAAACTGTTCATACCAAATATTAATAAAATTTGCAGTGTATATCCAACATTGGTAATCATTATCATCAGGAGACATCAAAACCACTTTGTGAATTAGAGAATATCATGGAACAATTCACAATGGCTCTTTCTATTTAACTATGCAAGAATTCATAGTAAGGTAAAATGTGTTTATTTAATTATTAATTTCAGGGTGGGGATTATTCAATTATTATATATTATTATGAATGTTATTATCAATATTCCTCTTCTACTTGGTCTAAAACCAAGTGTATTGATATCTCTTAGGATATTACAAATAACATGACTTTTACGATATTTGGTCCAGTAAAATATGTTTATTAATTAATTATTGTTGTATTACTGGCTTAATAATTAATACTAAGTATTTTAAATGGAAATAATAATAAGCTTGATTACTAATACATAGAGAACTACAACATTATTATCTTCTTTCCATACACCTTGCTACAGCTGCTTTGTAACATGGCGCATTATCTTCTTAATTCACTATCATAAGCTTATGAAGAGGAGGAGGAAGATATACCAATAGAAGATGAAACTCATTCCTTAGTAGATGAAGTGCCACTCCTGAACAAAAAAAATCTCCAGAGGAAGAAAATGAAGATAAAAGAGATGAGATTGTTCTTTCTTTACAAGAACAAATAGTTCAATTACAAAAAGAACTAATTGAACCAAAAGCAAACAAAGAAAATCTCTCTAAATTGGAATATAATAACAAAATTCTTCTTTAAAAAGTAAATTAGAACAGTTAATAGAGCAAGAAAATCAAATCAATAATGATAATAACCAATCAACCAATTACTTGCCTTATATTTTGTAGGAGGAATAATAAATAGTGTCAATGGTAGGAGATTTTGGTTATCTGTCAGAAAGAAGGAAAAAAGAAAAAATCAAGGAATGAATTAATAATATTAACAGTTGCCATGTGGCAACTGTTCTTTCTGATGTAGTGCTAATATACACATATTCACCTATACTAATACTGATAATCAACCTGAGATAGGTAATAAATTATTTTTCTTTGAATTTTTAGGTTCTTTGTAGCATTGTTTTAATGTCCTTTTATTAGTTATGATTCTTGATAAATTTCCTAGGTCATCCTTTCTTTCCTTAGATATCATTTATTTTGAAAACATAAGGATAATTTTTTTGCCTTGTCCTTTCTTCAAAATACTCCTAATGGTACTCTAATTCTTGGGTTCCATGGTGGATCTGTTATAGATTAATTTCATGTATAAAAAGCAAAAAACAAATATCATGACTGATCACATTACATTGACAGTACAATTGTGATGTTAAACAATTTTGATACCTGAAATTTTTTATAGTACAAATATTTGCTTTGTCTGGTTTTGTTGCAGCTGACACTTGACCCCTGTAAATCTGCAATGTCCTACAACTGATATCTAAATGAATTGTTATAACATTCTTGATTATTTAAAGGAAGGCCTTGTGCCATAAAATGATTGATATATGAAATAAAATCTGATGGGTATATCACATGATATTTGATTTTTTCATGAATATAATGATATCTGCACTGTGTATTTATATAAAAAAGAAAATCCATCTTTTGAGATTTAATCAATTAAACAAAATTATTATGCCGGAGATGGGGTTCGAACCCACGCATGCTTCCGCATACTAGAACTTAAGTCTAGCCCCTTGGACCACTCGGGCACTCCGGCAACTTTATTCGTTGCTTTTGTAAATTTAATTATTTATCAATAAATTTAAGGGTAATCACGTGATTTAATATAATAATTAAAAACAATAAAGGCCATTAAACAACAAATATTATATATTGTCTTACTTCCACTAGCAAAAAAAAAAAAGACAAATGCCATTTCAAGAATATGTAAACAGAATATTATAACAAAAATATTTTCTATGTTACCTTATTTAAAGATAAATATGGTGTTAATATGCTTAATGAATGAATTTAAAAATAAAAAAACTCTCTGATTTTTGTTTTTAAGGTAGAAAGAAATTTGATATAATTTCCATGAAGAATCTATAGAATATGTAGTATACAGGTCACTCCCGTTATAAGAACAGCCCGTTATAGTGACAGTGACATTTTTTCAAAAACAAATTTTATAAATATAAATTTACTCCCGTTATAATGACATTCATTATATATCCCATTATACGAGTATAGAGTATAGAACATAATTTTACAAAAAATAATTTTATATCCCGCTATAGTGACATCCGTTATAAGGATATGTCGGTATAACAAGAGAACCAATCAAATCACTCCGATCTCCATGACAAATTAATTACGTTCTTAAAATATTAATTAATTTATAAATTGTTTTGATGATGACAAAGTATCTATTATTTTCAAAATTGCTTTGCAGATTGTTTTTTCAGTGATGAAGTATCCTTACGTTTTTGATTGTTTTATAATTAACAATGTCAAAAAAAAGACTATTTTATTATTATAAATTAATTAATGTATATAGTGATTTTGTTTTTAAAATAAAAAAGGTTTTTACTTTCTCACCATTCAATTCTCTAAAGGCAATAAAAAGACTATTGCTATTATCATATTCTATTTTATATAGCCTTTTTTATGAATCGCGTGATTTTATTATATGAACCCCGTTATTATTATAAGAACATTACGTTATACGGACATTTTTTGCTTGTCCAGGAGCATTCTTATAACAGGAGTGACCTGTATATATTGTCTTGTTATTGATTCCTGCTATCACCTCTCAACTCATCTGGTCAATAGTAACACTCTATATTTTAAATTATATTTTTATAGTTTAATAATTTATAAATACAATTTATTTTAAAAAATTTCAATATTATAAATGTCATTTGTATTTAATTTAAACTGGTTTTTAGTGTAGCGAGTGTCTTAAAAAGATCCGGGAACTATTATTCCTTGTTGATCATTAAATAATTCAAATGACTGGTGAGTCGCTGAACTTTAATTTCTCCAAAATGGAGGAATTAAGCCCCAAGTTTAAATAAAACACCTCTCTCTGCATATATACAGGAGTCACGGGGTCGTGCAAATTTTATTGTGGCGTACATACATTATTTACACATGTCATAATTCAATGGTATATGTTTTTTGACTTTTTGACTTTTTTGACATCAACAAAACAAAATTTGGGCTGCATGTATAATACACCTATCCCCCAACTTGTTTTCATTTTAGTATATTAATATAGTCTTTGCCATTTAAACTTGTTAATTTAATAATTGTGCTACAAAAATCTTGTGTCATTTTACGGAATTGGAAACTAAACAAAGCCATTTGTGGTGATAATAAATTTCGTATAATCATTCTTTCAAAAATTACTAATATATATATATATATATATACCCACACATTTTCATTTTTTATTTTAACTAAAAAATAAATAAAAATGACTTCAACTGCAACTTTAGTCAATTTACACTGCAACAAAAACGGTACACCTGATCTTAGTTTGAAACTTACAGCAACTGGGTTTGACTCTTCTCAATCTGTTACTAAAAAAAACTTGGAACCAATCAAATCCATTCGTGAACAGGTATCAAATTTACTTGACAAAGTCAAATCGATTGATCATAAGCTTGAGGATGTATCTAATGAAGTAGTTGACTACATTAACAATAAATCGTTGAAAGAAAAGGGCAATATTTGTGTTATAGAAGAAATAGTTCAACAATTGATTGATAGAGTGGATGAAGATTATTTCGATTTTTATGGCAAACTGATCAAACATGTCGTTTTAAATATTGATCCAAAAATAAGTTATAATGTGAGCAGATCGCCATCATGCAAAGAAGGAGGCAAAGGAATGGTGGGAGAAGAAGAATATTATAAAGGTGATAGACTATTCAAGAAAATACTATTTGAGAGGTTGGAAAAAGAACTTGAAGATGGTATGAATCTAGATTCAATCTTATTATCAAACGAATTTTGTAACAATGAAGGTGGGGATGATGAATGTAATCAAGAGGAATTGATGAAAAATAAAAAGTTCCTATATTTGTTGAGCAAGGAAAAAAATCGTTATATTGGACTCATTTATATGATGTGTGAATCTTTGAAATTAAATATTAATGGCGGGGTACTTGTCTGTTCAACTGTCTTGAGATTATTCAATACTATCAAAAATAAACTTAATCATGATGTTGATGTTGATGTTGAATATTTGGAAACTTGGAAACAAGAATTCAAAAGAAAAGTATTCATTGACATTTACTTAGAGTGCATTTGTGTAATCATGTATAATGTTGGAAAATTGTTATGTTCTGATGAATTATATAATCCTATTATGGAGCATTTCTTTTTAGAATTGTATTTTTTGAATAAATGGAATAAATTGAATACTGAAATCAAAGAGATTATAGATGTAAGTGGCATTTAAATGCTTTTTGTACTAATACAAATATAAATATTTGTACTAATAATTTATTTATATTTACACATTTATGCTATATATATTTATAATAATTAATTAATTGCAAGGATTCAAATAATTAATTATGCATTTTAACATTCTAAAAAAAATTAGGAAATGATTGAGTATAATTGGTCAAGAGACTCCAAAATTAAAGCTAAATTATCGTTAGTAGAAATCCTTAATAATAATAAATGATTATTTAATCAATTGATGTAAATTAATGATGTGCTTTATTTTTGTTATTAGGAAATCTAAACGTGCTAGAATAATCAATTTCAGGTATGACTAAATAAAAAATCTTTAATTCTTGAAATTAATATTCAAAATATTTGATCTTTCTTTGTAGGGAATTCAGAAATATTAAAAAAGTTGGTAAAGGCTAGAAATCTTTTGGTTATTACATTATCATATATTGGGAGGGGATGCTTGCTGGATGTTGGTGAAATCAGATGGCAGTTTGTGTCAAGTTTGTTGGTAATTAGTTAATGCTTTACAATTTTTAAGATTAATTACTTTGTGAAAATTGTTTCATCCCTTTCCATTTTTTTATTTTATTAATTACTATTTTGTAAGTTGTATATATATATATATATATATCCAATTGTCGATATTATAATAAGTAATGTGATATAGTTTTTATATCTCTATTTAGATTTTAGAATTATATTTTAATAAATGATAATATATTTACATAATCGACAATTTCTTATACAATTGATTAATCTTTACATGCTTATGCTTCTTCACTTTATAAATCATCCTGTCAATTATCTTATTAAGGCACCAAACAAATCGAATCAAGTTGAATATTAAAGTAATTCCAATTCAAAAAACTGGGTTCAATTTGTTCCATGACTTGATTTGATTCAAATCGAATTAAACCAGATTTTTAAAAATCAAATGTGTTTATAATTATATAGAATAAGGCAAATTCGGTCAAACCTAATTTCAACAACCCTATAAAAAATTATATAAGAATATGTACTAGTGTTGAGTGATGCAGAATAAATACACACGGAAAAACATATTTTTGATACTGAATGCATTAGAAAGATGCATTTTGATATTTACATACTAGTACGGGGGATTCGTCCCGAGTCTTACAGTTTACTCCTCTACAATGGATCATTTGTACTATATAGAAAAAATATCTGTTATTAATAATTTATTTTTCCGCAAAAATCATAGGAAAGAAATCCATTTAAAAATTCTTTGATAAATCTAATACAAATAAACAGCAGATTTGATTATTTTCGACATTTTGAAGAATTTTTATCTCTATAAACCAACAAATCAGCATTTTTTATTGTCAAAAGAAATTGATTTTTATTTCTACGAACCAACAAATCCTAAATTCTTTGTTAAAAGAGATCTATTTAAAGTCAAATTCTGAATGAATCAATAAATTCAAATCGAATACAATCGTATTTTGATTCGATTTCAACTTGGTTCGGATCTAATTCAAATATATAAACTACTTCTTCAACAGGCATGATACAATATCTTTAAAGAAAAACAAGAAGTGAAGTTCACAGTTGTAGATTGAAAAGTCAAATGCAATTATTGTACCAGGTAGGTATTTGTTTTGGCTTTCGAAACAAAAGGCAACTTTTTTAGAATTCATATGGTGTATATAAAAGAGAAAATTTTACTTTATCAAGAATTTCTTTAAATAATAACAGGTAATTTCATTTCAATCCAACATGACAATTTTAGTTTAAATTTCCATTTGTAATGTGCAAATGAAGTCCTAAGTTAGTTTTTGTTTGAAATTAATTTTCCTGGATTATTATTATGGTTTCCATTCTTTGGAAGATACAACGATCAATCCTAATCAAATAAGAACATTATTATCTTATCATTTTGCCAATCAATTAATCCATTAAAGCAAAGAATAACTTTGGAGAAAAATAATAGATAGAATCATTATTTTTATCAAATAAAATTAGTCCTTCATAAACTTTTATAAAAATAAAACCATTGTCTTGATTTTCTTTATTTAAAATGCTTTGATAAAAGCAACTATTGGTAAAAAGGCATGTTTTATTCACCTTAGTGAGTAAGCAAAGGTTAGAAACCAACATTAGTTGACTACTGTAAAATAGTAAATTATAGATCACGGGAAAACGAACATATAAATCGGAAATGATTTAAACATGTATCACGAAGTGAAAATTTTAAGGCGCACCAATCAAATAAATAGCTCTCGGAAAATAACCCAAATATTGGAGATATAAATATTCCAACATTCTAAA
>CAUDNR010000940.1:0-10774 GCA_958430865.1 Entrophospora sp. SA101
GACAAAAGATCCCTTTCTATGAGTTTGGCTGGTATATCCCAAAGGCGTCCCCTGTCTTGTCAGTGGCATGCCTACTCGCCAACAACCCTACTGCCATTTACTAAAATAACAAGTTCAGTTGGTCAGACAAAAATTAAAGAGAAACAGAAAATTTGGGAAAATGATTAATTTATAACAAAACATACCAAACAAAATCCGAACCATTTTATGACTTTTTTCTTTTTCTTGTTGGCCATATTGCTGACAAAGATATATATGATCATGTGATAATTTTAACCTACAGGACAGAGGACTGGTTGAGCAAAAACCCCATCCAGTCCCCTACCCAAAATTATAAATTGGTTAATATCAAAAAAACAGAGCATTCATGAAAATTATTATACAAAACAAACACTATTTTACAACTTTCCTCTTAACATCAGAGTCCAAATGCCACCAACCCTGCTCTGAATTGTGACCTCCTGTGCTTGGAACGAGTTGCAGATTCTTTTAATATTCATCAACAGAGTTGCGACTTGGTCACAGTGCCATCCTTACCCTAGAGGCAGGATAATTGCAGGCGACTTTTCATCCAACGTGCCAGCGGCCTTCTCTGGTCTGGGTGCTGTGAGGGAAGATTAGTGAAAGCGTCATTGACGATTGGTGCAGTCTCGGTAAACTCCAGGGCCTTGGGCCTTCCCCCTGGATTTCTGTTGCATCATCATTGTATCATCGGGAGCACCGTGGTCAGATTAGCCTTTCTACATGAGGAATACGTGTGAATGACTGTAAAGTGTTCAAGGCAGCGTGCGTGCTTCAACACCTGCCAATTTCCGATAATCAAATGTCGCATATTCGAAATGTCTCTTTTTCAATGGTGTGCTGCCTTGACTCCTTGTGGTTATAATATTTATAATATAGTAATATTAATATTATTGATTACGAAAAGCAAAATATTATCAATGAAAATCTTGTAATTACCGCAACAAGATCTGCTCCACGTTTTGATTTCCAATTAAAATGTTTATATAAAATAAAAAATATCAATCATTACAAGTAAAAAATAGTACCTCTGGTTAGTTATTAACACGTCTTCTTTAGGAGACCCAAAGCAAACCAAACAACAAAACTCACGTTTTGTCACCTTGGACTCTGTCAAAAAATAAATTGTTTTCCCAAGAAAAAAAAAAAAAATTCGTGTCTGTCCTACCAAAAAAAAACCAATAGGATAAATAATTAATTTGTGCGCGTCAATTAATTCACAAACTTCAAAAAATGTCAAAGAGTGCTACGAAAAAAAGAAAAGCCGATACAGACCGAGATGAAAGAGAAAGGTAAGTGTTTTAAGGGTGGTGGTGGTGGTTATCGCCCACCACTCGTCGTCACTCTAGTTATTTAATATATTTGGTGCAATGGATTAAAACTCTTGCCCTCTTTATTTAGACTTACGGATGTAGGCAAATTATTTTCAAGGATTATTTGATTAAAAAAAGTTTTTTACTACTTTCTTACCAGTGTTTTGCTATTAATTTCATTAAAAAAAGTATTATATTGATGAGAAAGGATCACCTATTCCAGTGGCAAGTTTAGTGTGGAACGTCATGAGAATTAATATGCAAATTACAAATTAATTTTATTCTAAAAAAATTTTTCCTGCATTATAGATCCGTATTGATGATGGTGATGGGCTTGATGTGAGTACAACACATATATTGAACTATATTTACTGATATTTACTAATTGGTCTTTTACTCTCACAGTGTCTGCATGAAATACCCAAAGTATGTTGAAATATAAGTTGCTATTTTACTGCTTGTATTCCATTCCACAATCCAAAAAAGGAAAAAGATGGATGTGAAGGTTGTGACCAGCATCCTTATTTACTACTAACAGTACTAACTTTCTTGCC
Organism: Entrophospora sp. SA101; assembly: GCA_958430865.1. Classification (NCBI taxonomy): domain Eukaryota; kingdom Fungi; phylum Glomeromycota; class Glomeromycetes; order Entrophosporales; family Entrophosporaceae; genus Entrophospora; species Entrophospora sp. SA101. Next base: position 1,889 of record CAUDNR010000940.1, read on the forward strand.
ATAGTTGCCTTTATCAGAAGCTTCGGGTTCGCTCTATATACCTGATTCTGATATATCTGCAGATTCATTGGAATATTTAAAAAAAAAAAATCCTTTAAGATTTGAGTATCTCGTAGGTCCTGGAATGTTAGAATTTGGATTGACAGAAGAATCAGTGATAGTAAGTATAAATTATTGATACATATGTATATTGTTTAAACATATTGAGTGTAATTGTTGGGTTGTTATTTATCATTTTTCTTCTTTTCAAAAGTGGACAGCCAAAGACACAAACATTTCAAATTTATGTGATAAATTTAGAACAAACTCAATTAAGGCTTCTGAAGAAAAAATTTTGTCTGCACATGAAGAATTGTTTGTGTCATTTTTTGTTTTTCCTAGATTAATTTAGTTTAAAATGCTAATAGTTTTATTTTACAGAGCTTTAAGCCATATTTTCTTGCTTGAAGAAGGCATTAACAAAGGGTTAAGGCAATATATTGATGATGAAACATGGACAGAAATATTTAAAAAATTTCGTTTGGAGTATAAATATGTTAATGTTGATGAATCAGTCTGGGAGATTTGGAACAATATTGTAAAGGTAAGTAATTTAAATCTCAAAAATTGGCATGAGCTGGATATTTTTATAATTTATTGATCTGCTATCAATCTCATAGATCACGTGTAAACAAATTGATGATGATCAATTTAAGGAAGAGGTCAAAGATTATTTAAGTAATTATAATTTTAAATCAAAAAATGGTAATGATGATAATCAAGAGGAAATAATTAAATCCATTTTTATAAATTTGTAAGTTTAATTAATATCTCTCATTCATGTGTGACAAACATCTCTAAAATGAATATTATCATTACACAGGGTAGACAAATATCAACTTGATGAAGATGCAATTGTTGAAGATACGCATATCCATAAATATTTATCACCATTAATTGACCCATTCTTTCCTGAAAATCAAAAAATTAAAGTTGAATGGTGCGTATCTACAATTTGTATAGATATTGTATCAACAAAACATAAACTTTTTATACCTATTTTGTAGGGCGAATAAGATGTCAATATCTTCTGCAGAAGATAGAAGGTCATTTGACCCTTCTCTCTTTGGTTCCAAACCTGATTTTTTAATAAGAACAACAAACACAAACTATGTTGAGCTGCTTCTAGCAGAAATTAAACCTACAAAAGTTTCAATTAAATTATTTAGCAATGATTTAGTTAAGTTAGGAAAAGAGATGAAATCATCAATTGACAAAATCATTGATGAGGGTTTGTTGGATGTATCTGTTTATGGTATACATGGTGCTGGTAATTAACTATTTAAATGTTAATGTCAAAATTTGTCATGGGATTTGACTTTCAAATTTATCACAAAAACTTATTGAATATAATTTTGTAATTAATTTTAAATTTATTTCTAAGGAGAAATATGTAAATGTTATATAATGGATCTAAAAAGTGAAGGAATTTATAGAATGATGGTTTTAGGCAAATTCATAATACCAAGAGACCCAACATCATGGGCAACCGTGATTAACTGTTTCCAGATCCTGATAACATTAAAGGTATGATAAAGTTTATTTGTACATTTCCTTATATTAACACTACATGATATTAAAAAATAATGTTCATCTTTTCAGGGGCTTGTTTATGAATCAGCCAACAATTATTATGACACTTCCAGACAAATTTTATGTGAAAATAGTGAAAAGACAACATATCAACAAAAATTCAAAAGACATGGTTTTCATCCTCCACTCAAATTAATGGTTAATGGTTAATAATAATGTTTTTTATTTATCTGAAAAAATATTTCTGATAAATTGACAATGATGTAAATATAGTAATTAAAATTATCACCAATTATTTAATAATAAGAATGTTTGATTTTAAAGAGAAATGTAAAAATTAATAAGGCTGATGAAATAAAAAAAATCAAAGTTGGAAAATTGAGACTTTTTTCTTTTCCAAACAAATAATTATTTAACTTTTTTATCAATAAATATTGTAATGATAATGATAAAAAATTGCTACATCATCTCTGAATAATTATTTTTGACTTGTCCAAGTGGATCTGTAAATGTTACAGTTCAGTGAATAAGATGACTTCTTGATCCAGCAATTTGATATAAATTGATTAAGGGAAACAGATGTCACAAAACCCTTTCAAAAGCTATTGGAAAAAAATCTGAAAAACAGCAACAATGGATTACAGTGTTTGTGCTGAGAAAATAAGAAAATATTTCAGGATGTTTGTGCACTTTAGAAAAGAAATTAAGAAAGTTGAGAAAATATATAAAAAAAAGATCCAGAGAAGAAATGCATCCAAGAGAAAAGATACCAGAACATATTAACCCACAAAAGAAAAATTTGTACTTATCCTCACTTTTAGATATTAATCTTACATAAATGTGGAACAAGTTGCTGATATTACAAAGTACAATTGTGATGTTGAACTGCCCCAAATAGTAATAATTATAAGTAGCCCAAGGCATGTTTCAGAAAAAACACAAAAATGACAGGGTCATGTTAATCACCCCCATCAACAGATACAATTCCTTCTTGATTTATTTATTTCTTCATCCTGTATTTTTCATAATAGAAATAAATCATTAGCAAGAGATCAAGATTATACATATGGAGATTTTAATGATGAGAGTGAAGAATGAGTTGAATACTTTAAGCAGTTATATGAAATCAGTAAAGAGCCTGCCAAGATGAATTATAATCAGGTTCCTGATTTATAGATCGTTCCAAGAGGCTTTAAAGTCCACTCTGGCACTGCTGTGTCTACCTTTAAACTGAAGGAACCATATCGTCTTAGAAAAACCATTCTAGTTAAAAATACTTATTGAAGTACATGGTTTTTTTTTATTTGAATACACTATTAACTATTTCATGTGAAGAAAAAATCGTTGGTTCATAATATTGTCTTGTTTTTTATTTTTAATATAAACAAAAAAAAAATATATATATAAAAATACTATTTAAGTTTACATATATATTTATATTATTAGGGTATGTTAATCCTAAGTTTAATATCCCCCAGTACTATAAAAACAATAATAGAGAAATGAATTTATTCAATTATGGCAACATATTTTGGATACTGATGGTTACTTTTCTTTTAATTATCCAACTATAGTAATAGTTCTTCAAATAGCACTTCTTATACCTCTTTCTAATGCTCATGTAGAAAGAATATTTTCTCAAATGAAATTAATTAAAAACAATTTGAGAAACAAAATGCATCTAAATACATTAGATGGTTTTATTAAATAATCCAGAAATTGAACATTTCGATTTTTTAAAAGCATATGAAAATCGGGAAGGTAAAAAAAAACAAGGAGAAATATTTAATTTAATTTTTTATTTGTAAATACAGTGAACCCTCTATAAGTGCACCCCTTTGGGAACATAGTGCTATTTCTTGTGAGCGTGCATTTATGGAGGGTGTGCATTTATGGAGGGTGATTTTATAAGCTCTCTATAAGCTTGGGGATGAGATGGGCTGTGCATTTATGGAGGGTATACATAGTGCTTGCATTTAGGGAGGGTATACATAGTGCTTGCATTTAGGGAGGGTGCACTTAGGGAGGGTTCACTGTAAATTATTTCTTCATAATAAAAAAAATAGACGTGCACACGGCTCGTGTAACGTGATACGCCCTGATTGAATTTTCAACACTGATATCCCCAAGCATAGTGGACATTCGTCGTTACACAATATGTTACACAGAGTCCGTTGTTCCTGAAACTCCACCAGTATATAGTTGTCACCTCTCTAGGTTCATGAACAAATTGCGAACAAATTGAAATCCATTTTATCAGCAATTTTTTATTGAGACAACATTCACAGTGTATTGTAAAATTACAGTACACAACATTAAAAAATTAGTGTAACATTTTGAATGTCCATTATGCTTATCCCCCAAAAGAATTTTAATTTCTATAGTTGATGATTTAGCAATATAAATAAATAAATAAAATCATGGTAAACACAATAAATGAATTCCAAAAGAGAAATAAACAACTATTAGAAGAAAATGAAAACTTAAAGAAGCAATTAGCAGATAAAGAACAAGAATTTAAATTAAGAATTTTAAATGCAGTTAATAATGTTATGGAAAATGAAAGACCAGAAATCGCTGGAACTTTAATGACTTTACAACAACATTTTTGAGCTTGAGATGAATGAGTAAAGGTTCAAAAAGAAAATGGAGTTGAAAAAGCTACTTTTAGTAATGAATTCACCCTCGAAAACATTGTTAAAGGCTTTACTGAATGAACCTGACATAGTTCAGATTCCTTTGGTTTCATTTATGAAGAAAATCAAAAACTTGAAGAAAAGAATACTGTTTTAGAAGAGAAAGTTGTAGGATTAGAACAAACCAAGCGAGAATTAGAAGCCAACCCAAAAGAACTGGAAAAAAATTAGAGTTTGAGATGGCAAGTGCTGATTGCCACTTGGATGCTATTAATACTTGTAAAGACTGATATTTTACTCATCATGTTAATCCTTTAAACAAAGAATTGGTGAATAAGTCAAACTTATTATCTACAAAACAAAAGATAATTGAAAGAAAAGATGAAGTAATTGGAGAATTAAAAAGTGAAATAAAAACAGAAAGAGAATTGCTAAGAAATGCTCGCAGGAAAATAGAGGATCAAGACAAATTAATTAAATTGTTTGAAAAGCCTTTGCCTGAAATACCAAGTAAACCAAGTAAATTTAAAATTTTTAAATCAAAGATAAAAACTAAATTCCACCACTTAGTAGAAAAATTAATCATCGAAATCAAGAATTAGTTGCTCAAGTAGAAGTTAGAAATTAAGATTAAAAAGCAGTATGAAAGAATTGCTTTATACAGTGTTAGAATTGGAAGAGTGAAATAAAAATTTGACTTGCTGTTTTTGTTATAACAAATCTGTTTGCCAAATTTGAACTTGGAACAAAATAACTCATGAGATAATTGCTAATGATGAAGCATGTGAAAACTGTAAAGAGAAATTTGAAAACAATGAGTTAGAAAAGTGTGAGAGATGTGGAAGGTTGAAAAATAGGCACAGTTATGTTTGTCATTGTATTGTTGATAATGAAAATGTTGATGAAAAAGAACTCCTATTTTACCTCATGAGGAAAGAGGAGCAACTTTTTATGAAAGACAAATAAACTCTTTGCAAGAAGAACTAATCACTACTGAGAAAGCACTTGAAATTGAAAGAGAAGAAGTAGTTAAATTTCAAGAAAAATCTGAAGAGTGGAGTAAAAAACAGAAACAGAAGTTATTGGATAAAGTAAAGGGTTTGGAAGAAAAAATTAAGCAACTAGAAGAAGAAAACAGGAAATTAAAAGAGGAAAAGAATGGTCAAATTGCTCAAATTGAAGTCAAAGAGACTAAAAGATGGTCTTGATTGAAAATAAAAAAGTAATTGAGGAAATTTCCCTCTGTATATGGGGCGCGGAAAATAGAAAAGGACCTAACAGCAAAATCATGATTTTGAGATAACTAAAAAAAGAGATTTTGACCCAAAAATTCGGTATTCGTATATCATTTCCATATTTATAGTAAAAATAGGGGGATGTTTTCCAAACAAAATAATAACAATAATATAATGTAATAATATAAAATAAAATAAAAATAATTAAATAATTTACATTAAATAGAAAATTTTTTTATCAGAATTTTGAACATATTGAATAACATTTTCACGTATATATTTTTTTCGGTCAGGAGTTAAACCTACAGGATGCTTTTGTTCTAAAATAGGATCCATGATTAAATTTTTACTAATATCTATAAAATTAAATGTTCCATCAATCCTTTCTTTAACATATACAATTCCTGGTTGCTCTTGGTTAAAAATAAAATGATGATATTTTAAAATATTTGGTAATGGTTTAAAATATTTTTTTAAATATTCAGTCCAGTTGTGGAAAAAAACTTTTCTTTCACCAGTTTCATCATAAATGGTTTGGGCATTATTATACCCATTTGTTGATAATTCTACAACATTAACAAGATCTTCTAAATCATCAACCTCAGAATTTTTTAAGTTTCAATTTAAACAATCCAAAAAATCCATCAGGGCTAAATTTGGTATGGCCAGCTACCATAAAAGAATATGTAATTTTTTTATGCTTGCCTTTTAGTACCCGCCATGCCAAATATTGAATCATTGCATTGTTTTTATTTTGACCTGAGCAATTGTCTGCATGAATTATTATTTCTTCTTCACCAAGACTGTATTGTTCAAATAATTATGAACTAAAGAAATCACAGTGTCAGCTCCTTTACCAGCATGTTGTGATTCTTCTATAAGATAATTGATCTAAATAATAATTATATTGATTATATACTGTAGTTTAAAAATTGATTAATAAATTTTCAAAAAACAAATTATTAACCTGTCTGGGTTTGAAGTCTTCACAAATGCCAAATACTTGAACTTTATATAGGGCTTTAAAATATGAACTCCCCTGTTTATTTATTTAATAAATGTAATTTAAAATTTATTTACCTTTGAAAAATTTATATGCAAAAAAAGCACATACTGTACATACCACTTGTTGTGAAGAATATGGAATATGAACCTGTTCTGCAAAATCCCACGAAATATGAACTTTAACATCACATGAGTTTGCAGATCTAGTGGGATTTGAATCTTGTCCCAACCTCTCAAATGCCTCTTTTGCATCTTTTATACAGACTCTAAAAATTAAAAATAAACTCAGCAAATTTAACAAAAAAACTACAATCATACATAATTAATACCTATAATATTCACGCTCCTTCATTGCCCATGTAATATGATTATTCCATTCTCTAACATTCATTTCTTTTTCTTCTATTGTCCAATATTTTGCATTGAACCTGTGTTCTTTGCAAATATGACATAAATCACTTCTTGGAGTAAGAAATTTTATTTCTGGAAGATACATTTTCCATATCTTCCGAAATGTTTTAACTGAAATATGCATTTCAGAATTTTCCTCAATTGCATCAATAAAATATTTAAAAACGGTAGTGTGATTTTGATCTGCTGGAAGGAATATAATATGTTTTGTGTCTTTTTTAAAACTTCTTCCTATAATAGATTACTTTAATTAACAAAATTTACTTTTTCAAATTAAATGTTGATCAAAAATCTATATTTACCTGGAGATGGGAGTCCATTTATATTAGAATAATTTAATATAAATTTAATAGTCTGTAAAACCCCATCAAATGATACTGCTCTATTGCCTACTTTTCCTGTTAATAAATTTGTTCTTAATTGTATATCAAAATTGTCAAAATGACTTCTGATATTTTTCCATCTTTTTTCACCTATACCATAGATGCCTTTGAATGCAGTTTTACAAATTTCTATTCCATCAAAATAATACACATTTGCTAATCTTCTTCTTTTTTCTCCTTTGTAAGTTTCTTTACCTCTTAAACTAGCAGAAAGAATACCTTTCAAAAAACTATCTTGTTCAGTTTTTCTTAAATCAAGGAAAGATTTATATCTAGTTTTAATGTCATTAAAATTTAATTTTTCTTTCAAACATTCTTCTAAACAGCAATTTTCATTCAGCAAATTTTCTACATAGTGGTTTATATCATGATCCATTTCTTCTTGTTCATCAGAAATAATAAACTCATCATCCACTATTTTATTTTTATTATAAATATCTTAAATTTTTCTATTTGTTCTTTAGACAATATCTCTGTTTCATCATTGCTTTCTTCTTCTTCTTCTCCTTCTCCTTCTCCTCCTTCAATTAAGACAATTGTTTCATTTTTTTTCTCTTTAATATATGAGTTAGATTGATAATTTTTTTTAAGTTCAGCAAAAGCTTCTTTTAAATCAGTTAATTCAGAATGTGTATCAGTAAAGACACTGTTAAAAAATATGTGTGTAGACATTTTAAATGATCAACATCAAATTTTTTTATTTGCTTAAATTAAATAAATGTAAAATAAAAAATCAAGCTAAATGACCTAATTCTCAATCCAAATACTCAGTTTTTTTACCTTGCTAGCTAGGTATGTGAAAACTACATTTGTTGCAAATATTATTATTATTATTATATATAGAAGATGTGACTTGTCACTAAGCAATTATTATTTTTTTTTTTTGGAAAAAAACAAAATAAATATTTTACAACATACACAATTAAAATTACTATTGGACTAAAAAAAATATGTGTATATGTGAGCAAGAAAAGCAAAATATTTTTTTATTCATTTTTATTAGTTAAAAAAAAAATTTCATTCACACCATGATATCATCCTGATTTATTTTCTATCAAGTGACTCGTCTCAAAATGGGAAGATGTAAAGATTAATTCACTTTCTAGAAATGCTTTTAGAGTCAACCTATTGATGATCAAAGAGTGTGAATGTTTAGAAGAAATATCAACAAAGCCTTTTTACCTCATACAGCACACAGTGCTTGTCAGTTTGCAAACAACAACAACATGATTTCCTGAAAGTGAGTTGCAATCAAAATTGTTATTATCTTGTGTGTTTGTACATTTATTCTATTTTTACATAATTATTCAATAATGTTTCAAAATAATTAATGTATATTATTAATATTAATATTAATATTAACATTAATATATATATAGCAGTAGCAATGAAATTGCCTGTAATACTGTGAGGGTAACTTTTGGTCAACCTTGATTATTTTTCATTTATGGCTGAGCTTTGAGTTAACTTTTAGCTACACTCATTGATTAATTACAAGCTTTTATATTGTCACTGATTAAATTTGGGAGAGCATGTTTTAATGGGTGATAACAATTATTTTTGTTTATGTGTGGATCAGAATGAATAGGTTATCAACGAATTGATTTTGGATTAGCAAATAATTTTGTTTAAAGAAGATAAAAG
>CAUDNR010000940.1:11527-22293 GCA_958430865.1 Entrophospora sp. SA101
TGATCCACATAAAATAATAAAAATTTGTTATCATCAATTAAAATACGCTCTCCCAAAAATAATTGGTGACAATATTAATAATATGATGTGATGTGGTGAAAATTTCCCAATTTAGCAAGATAATGATCGTTGGCCATTATAGACAGTTATATAAAACATATAGGTGAATTTCAGAGACAGGCCGTTATACACAATAGAAAATTTAATTAAGAAAACCGTTATAGAGTAAGGATTTTATATAGTAAAAAATTGGGATCCAATTCTCAGTTTGTTATAGAGTGTAGACCGTTATAGAAAGGGCCGTTATAGAGAGAGTGTACTGTATGCATAAAAATCATGGCGTTATATGGACATTTACAGAAAAGGTCTAACAGGAAAAATAGCTGAATTTGCAAATAAAAAATATAAATCCCATAGACAAGTTCCTGATATGGTTTATGATGAAATTAACAATGCAATTTAAATAAACTGTTGTAAATAAAAAATTACTAAATTAAGAAAGATCTACAAATTGAAAATTGAGAAAAAATTTTTATTCCATAAATTGATTCCTTTTTTAAAGCTGAGTTCAATGGTGGTATTTTTTTAAAAATCTGATGTGTGGATCACATGATATTTCAATTTTTCTAAGTTCCCATTATAGGCCTTCTGCACTGTATCACCAAGAATTTCGGGGATCAAAATTTAGTCATTTGTAATATGATTATAATTATCAGTTTTATAATATCCCATTGTTATTTTAAGTGATATATAGAATTACCTCTATACAAAAATAATTAATATGAAACTCATTTATATCAGATCTACTATGGAACCTAAGAATTATAGCACCATTAGAAGCATTTTGAAGAAAGGACAAGGTGAAAAAATTGCTCCTTACATTTTCAAAATAAATGATACTCGGACACTAGAAACTTATCTAAGGAAAGAAAAGATTACCTATGAAATTTACCAAGAAGAAAGAAAACTAATAAAAGTTGGAAAAAGAAAGCAGAATGAAGATGCATTATTACCTAATAAAAAGCAGAAACCTTTAAAAGGAAATAACTATCATTTTCTTTGATAGTTGGAATTATACAGAGGGAAATAACCAAAAATTACTTTTTTATTTTCAATCAAGACCATCTTTTAGTCTCTTTGACTTCAATTTGAGCAATTTTACCATTATTTTCCTCTTTTAATTTCCTGTTCTCTTCTTCTAGTTGCTTAATTTTTTCTTCTAAACCCTTTACTTTATCCAATAACTCCTGTTTCTGTTTTTTACTCTACTCTTCAGATTTTTCTTGAAATTTGACTACTTCTTCTCTTTCAATTTCAAGTGCTTCCTCAGTAGTAATTAGTTCTTCTCACAAAGAGTTTATTTGTCTTTCATAAAAAGTTGCTTCTCTTTCCTCATGAGGTAAAATAGTGCGGGCATGCGATTTCTGATACAGCTCATGATGTGCCCAATAATTATAAGTTCCCTATCTTGCACATGGCTCAAGGTTCTCTATTTCCACTCACCCTTAGGAGCTATCTATGTGCGCTTTCCCTTTCTTTACAGTACTAATGCTAAGTACTGCTGGCACAAGCCTAAGATAATAAAATAAAAAGAATATATACAAGAAATATTTACAACTATACTACTTGAGGTGTCCCTACAAGCAACAGAGAACAATCAAATGGGGGGGTATTTATTCAATTGTTATTAATATTATTAATAATGTTATTATCAATATTAACAATATTAACAATAATGTTATCAACATTAATGACATTATTAACACGATCTCCTCTTTAGCTTGGTCTAAAACCAAGCCTTTTTATACATCTTGAGGTATTACAAATAACATGACCTTTACAATAGTTTATCCAATAAAATATGCTTATTAATCCTATTTTCTGTATTACTAGCTTACTAATTGCCAATTACTAATTCTATGACTCATAATTACTAATACTATCCAATGTATGAGTCATTCTGAGCAATACAAATAATTTGATTAATAACTCGAAGTAGATATTGGTCATGATGTAATATTTAGCGCATCACATGACTTCCGTAGTAAATTTGTTCTAATTGGTCAATATTAACGGGCAATTGGTTGGTCCATAGTTTACAATCTCACAATAGGGAGTTCTTTTTCATCAACATTTTCATTATCAACAATACAATGACAAACATAACTGTGCCTATTTTTCAACCTTCCACATCTCTCACACTTTTCTAACTCATTGTTTTCAAATTTCTCTTTACAGTTTTCACATGCTTCATCATTAGCAATTATCTCATGAGTTATTTTGTTCCAAGTTCAAATTTGGCAAACAGATTTGTTATAACAAAAACAGCAAGTCAAATTTTTATTTCACTCTTCCAATTCTAACACTGTATAAAGCAATTCTTTCATACTGCTTTTTAATCTTAATTTCTAACTTCTACTTGAGCAACTAATTCTTGATTTCGATGATTAATTTTTCTACTAAGTGGTGGAATTTAGTTTTTATCTTTGATTTAAAAATTTTAAATTTACTTGGTTTACTTGGTATTTCAGGCAAAGGCTTTTCAAACAATTTAATTAATTTGTCTTGATCCTCTATTTTCCTGTGAGCATTTCTTAGAAATTCTCTTTCTGTTTTTATTTCACTTTTTAATTTTCCAATTACTTCATCTTTTCCTTCAATTATCTTTTGTTTTGTAGATAATAAGTTTGACTTATTCACTAATTCTTTGTTTATAAGATTAACATGATGAGTAAAATATCAGTCTTTACAAGTATTAATAGCATCCAAGTGGCAATCAGCACTTGCCATCTCAAACTCTAATTTTTTTCCAGTTCTTTTGGGTTGGCTTCTAATTCTCGCTTGGTTTGTTCTAATCCTACAACTTTCTCTTCTAAAACAGTATTCTTTTCTTCAAGTTTTTGATTTTCTTCATAAATGAAACCAAAGGAATCTGAACTATGTCAGGTTCATTCAGTAAAGCCTTTAACAATGTTTTCGAGGGTGAATTCATTACTAAAAGTAGCTTTTTCAACTCCATTTTCTTTTTGAACCTTTACTCATTCATCTCAAGCTCAAAAATGTTGTTGTAAAGTCATTAAAGTTCCAGCGATTTCTGGTCTTTCATTTTCCATAACATTATTAACTGCATTTAAAATTCTTAATTTAAATTCTTGTTCTTTATCTGCTAATTGCTTCTTTAAGTTTTCATTTTCTTCTAATAGTTGTTTATTTCTCTTTTGGAATTCATTTATTGTGTTTACCATGATTTTATTTATTTATTTATATTGCTAAATCATCAACTATAGAAATTAAAATTCTTTTGGGGGATAAGCATAATGGACATTCAAAATGTTACACTAATTTTTTAATGTTGTGTACTGTAATTTTACAATACACTGTGAATGTTGTCTCAATAAAAAATTGCTGATAAAATGGATTTCAATTTGTTCGCAATTTGTTCATGAACCTAGAGAGGTGACAACTATATACTGGTGGAGTTTCAGGAACAACGGACTCTGTGTAACATATTGTGTAACGACGAATGTCCACTATGCTTGGGGATATCAGTGTTGAAAATTCAATCAGGGCGTATCACGTTACACGAGCCGTGTGCACGTCTATTTTTTTTATTATGAAGAAATAATTTACAGTGAACCCTCCCTAAGTGCACCCTCCCTAAATGCAAGCACTATGTATACCCTCCCTAAATGCAAGCACTATGTATACCCTCCATAAATGCACAGCCCATCTCATCCCCAAGCTTATAGAGAGCTTATAAAATCACCCTCCATAAATGCACACCCTCCATAAATGCACGCTCACAAGAAATAGCACTATGTTCCCAAAGGGGTGCACTTATAGAGGGTTCACTGTATTTACAAATAAAAAATTAAATTAAATATTTCTCCTTGTTTTTTTTTACCTTCCCGATTTTCATATGCTTTTAAAAAATCGAAATGTTCAATTTCTGGATTATTTAATAAAACCATCTAATGTATTTAGATGCATTTTGTTTCTCAAATTGTTTTTAATTAATTTCATTTGAGAAAATATTCTTTCTACATGAGCATTAGAAAGAGGTATAAGAAGTGCTATTTGAAGAACTATTACTATAGTTGGATAATTAAAAGAAAAGTAACCATCAGTATCCAAAATATGTTGCCATAATTGAATAAATTCATTTCTCTATTATTGTTTTTATAGTACTGGGGGATATTAAACTTAGGATTAACATACCCTAATAATATAAATATATATGTAAACTTAAATAGTATTTTTATATATATATTTTTTTTTTGTTTATATTAAAAATAAAAAACAAGACAATATTATGAACCAACGATTTTTTCTTCACATGAAATAGTTAATAGTGTATTCAAATAAAAAAAAACCATGTACTTCAATAAGTATTTTTAACTAGAATGGTTTTTCTAAGACGATATGGTTCCTTCAGTTTAAAGGTAGACACAGCAGTGCCAGAGTGGACTTTAAAGCCTCTTGGAACGATCTATAAATCAGGAACCTGATTATAATTCATCTTGGCAGGCTCTTTACTGATTTCATATAACTGCTTAAAGTATTCAACTCATTCTTCACTCTCATCATTAAAATCTCCATATGTATAATCTTGATCTCTTGCTAATGATTTATTTCTATTATGAAAAATACAGGATGAAGAAATAAATAAATCAAGAAGGAATTGTATCTGTTGATGGGGGTGATTAACATGACCCTGTCATTTTTGTGTTTTTTCTGAAACATGCCTTGGGCTACTTATAATTATTACTATTTGGGGCAGTTCAACATCACAATTGTACTTTGTAATATCAGCAACTTGTTCCACATTTATGTAAGATTAATATCTAAAAGTGAGGATAAGTACAAATTTTTCTTTTGTGGGTTAATATGTTCTGGTATCTTTTCTCTTGGATGCATTTCTTCTCTGGATCTTTTTTTTATATATTTTCTCAACTTTCTTAATTTCTTTTCTAAAGTGCACAAACATCCTGAAATATTTTCTTATTTTCTCAGCACAAACACTGTAATCCATTGTTGCTGTTTTTCAGATTTTTTTCCAATAGCTTTTGAAAGGGTTTTGTGACATCTGTTTCCCTTAATCAATTTATATCAAATTGCTGGATCAAGAAGTCATCTTATTCACTGAACTGTAACATTTACAGATCCACTTGGACAAGTCAAAAATAATTATTCAGAGATGATGTAGCAATTTTTTATCATTATCATTACAATATTTATTGATAAAAAAGTTAAATAATTATTTGTTTGGAAAAGAAAAAAGTCTCAATTTTCCAACTTTGATTTTTTTTATTTCATCAGCCTTATTAATTTTTACATTTCTCTTTAAAATCAAACATTCTTATTATTAAATAATTGGTGATAATTTTAATTACTATATTTACATCATTGTCAATTTATCAGAAATATTTTTTCAGATAAATAAAAAACATTATTATTAACCATTAACCATTAATTTGAGTGGAGGATGAAAACCATGTCTTTTGAATTTTTGTTGATATGTTGTCTTTTCACTATTTTCACATAAAATTTGTCTGGAAGTGTCATAATAATTGTTGGCTGATTCATAAACAAGCCCCTGAAAAGATGAACATTATTTTTTAATATCATGTAGTGTTAATATAAGGAAATGTACAAATAAACTTTATCATACCTTTAATGTTATCAGGATCTGGAAACAGTTAATCACGGTTGCCCATGATGTTGGGTCTCTTGGTATTATGAATTTGCCTAAAACCATCATTCTATAAATTCCTTCACTTTTTAGATCCATTATATAACATTTACATATTTCTCCTTAGAAATAAATTTAAAATTAATTACAAAATTATATTCAATAAGTTTTTGTGATAAATTTGAAAGTCAAATCCCATGACAAATTTTGACATTAACATTTAAATAGTTAATTACCAGCACCATGTATACCATAAACAGATACATCCAACAAACCCTCATCAATGATTTTGTCAATTGATGATTTCATCTCTTTTCCTAACTTAACTAAATCATTGCTAAATAATTTAATTGAAACTTTTGTAGGTTTAATTTCTGCTAGAAGCAGCTCAACATAGTTTGTGTTTGTTGTTCTTATTAAAAAATCAGGTTTGGAACCAAAGAGAGAAGGGTCAAATGACCTTCTATCTTCTGCAGAAGATATTGACATCTTATTCGCCCTACAAAATAGGTATAAAAAGTTTATGTTTTGTTGATACAATATCTATACAAATTGTAGATACGCACCATTCAACTTTAATTTTTTGATTTTCAGGAAAGAATGGGTCAATTAATGGTGATAAATATTTATGGATATGCGTATCTTCAACAATTGCATCTTCATCAAGTTGATATTTGTCTACCCTGTGTAATGATAATATTCATTTTAGAGATGTTTGTCACACATGAATGAGAGATATTAATTAAACTTACAAATTTATAAAAATGGATTTAATTATTTCCTCTTGATTATCATCATTACCATTTTTTGATTTAAAATTATAATTACTTAAATAATCTTTGACCTCTTCCTTAAATTGATCATCATCAATTTGTTTACACGTGATCTATGAGATTGATAGCAGATCAATAAATTATAAAAATATCCAGCTCATGCCAATTTTTGAGATTTAAATTACTTACCTTTACAATATTGTTCCAAATCTCCCAGACTGATTCATCAACATTAACATATTTATACTCCAAACGAAATTTTTTAAATATTTCTGTCCATGTTTCATCATCAATATATTGCCTTAACCCTTTGTTAATGCCTTCTTCAAGCAAGAAAATATGGCTTAAAGCTCTGTAAAATAAAACTATTAGCATTTTAAACTAAATTAATCTAGGAAAAACAAAAAATGACACAAACAATTCTTCATGTGCAGACAAAATTTTTTCTTCAGAAGCCTTAATTGAGTTTGTTCTAAATTTATCACATAAATTTGAAATGTTTGTGTCTTTGGCTGTCCACTTTTGAAAAGAAGAAAAATGATAAATAACAACCCAACAATTACACTCAATATGTTTAAACAATATACATATGTATCAATAATTTATACTTACTATCACTGATTCTTCTGTCAATCCAAATTCTAACATTCCAGGACCTACGAGATACTCAAATCTTAAAGGATTTTTTTTTTTTAAATATTCCAATGAATCTGCAGATATATCAGAATCAGGTATATAGAGCGAACCCGAAGCTTCTGATAAAGGCAACTATGGCAAGAAAGTTAGTACTGTTAGTAGTAAATAAGGATGCTGGTCACAACCTTCACATCCATCTTTTTCCTTTTTTGGATTGTGGAATGGAATACAAGCAGTAAAATAGCAACTTATATTTCAACATACTTTGGGTATTTCATGCAGACACTGTGAGAGTAAAAGACCAATTAGTAAATATCAGTAAATATAGTTCAATATATGTGTTGTACTCACATCAAGCCCATCACCATCATCAATACGGATCTATAATGCAGGAAAAATTTTTTTAGAATAAAATTAATTTGTAATTTGCATATTAATTCTCATGACGTTCCACACTAAACTTGCCACTGGAATAGGTGATCCTTTCTCATCAATATAATACTTTTTTTAATGAAATTAATAGCAAAACACTGGTAAGAAAGTAGTAAAAAACTTTTTTTAATCAAATAATCCTTGAAAATAATTTGCCTACATCCGTAAGTCTAAATAAAGAGGGCAAGAGTTTTAATCCATTGCACCAAATATATTAAATAACTAGAGTGACGACGAGTGGTGGGCGATAACCACCACCACCACCCTTAAAACACTTACCTTTCTCTTTCATCTCGGTCTGTATCGGCTTTTCTTTTTTTCGTAGCACTCTTTGACATTTTTTGAAGTTTGTGAATTAATTGACGCGCACAAATTAATTATTTATCCTATTGGTTTTTTTTTGGTAGGACAGACACGAATTTTTTTTTTTTTTCTTGGGAAAACAATTTATTTTTTGACAGAGTCCAAGGTGACAAAACGTGAGTTTTGTTGTTTGGTTTGCTTTGGGTCTCCTAAAGAAGACGTGTTAATAACTAACCAGAGGTACTATTTTTTACTTGTAATGATTGATATTTTTTATTTTATATAAACATTTTAATTGGAAATCAAAACGTGGAGCAGATCTTGTTGCGGTAATTACAAGATTTTCATTGATAATATTTTGCTTTTCGTAATCAATAATATTAATATTACTATATTATAAATATTATAACCACAAGGAGTCAAGGCAGCACACCATTGAAAAAGAGACATTTCGAATATGCGACATTTGATTATCGGAAATTGGCAGGTGTTGAAGCACGCACGCTGCCTTGAACACTTTACAGTCATTCACACGTATTCCTCATGTAGAAAGGCTAATCTGACCACGGTGCTCCCGATGATACAATGATGATGCAACAGAAATCCAGGGGGAAGGCCCAAGGCCCTGGAGTTTACCGAGACTGCACCAATCGTCAATGACGCTTTCACTAATCTTCCCTCACAGCACCCAGACCAGAGAAGGCCGCTGGCACGTTGGATGAAAAGTCGCCTGCAATTATCCTGCCTCTAGGGTAAGGATGGCACTGTGACCAAGTCGCAACTCTGTTGATGAATATTAAAAGAATCTGCAACTCGTTCCAAGCACAGGAGGTCACAATTCAGAGCAGGGTTGGTGGCATTTGGACTCTGATGTTAAGAGGAAAGTTGTAAAATAGTGTTTGTTTTGTATAATCATTTTCATAAATGTTTTGTTTTTCTGATGCTAACCGATTTATAATTTTGGGTAGGGGACTGGATGGGGTTTTTGCTCAACCAGTCCTCTGTCCTGTAGGTTA
The DNA here is from genome assembly GCA_958430865.1 of Entrophospora sp. SA101. Classification (NCBI taxonomy): domain Eukaryota; kingdom Fungi; phylum Glomeromycota; class Glomeromycetes; order Entrophosporales; family Entrophosporaceae; genus Entrophospora; species Entrophospora sp. SA101. Next base: position 20,380 of record CAUDNR010000940.1, read on the forward strand.
AAATTATCACACGATCATATACATCTTTGTCAGCAATATGGCCAACAAAGAAAAAGTTATAAAATGGTTCGGATTTTGTTTGGTATGTTTTGTTATAAATTAATCATTTTCCCAAATTTTCTGCTTCTCTTTAATTTTTGTCTGACCAACTGAATTTGTTATTTTAGTAAATGGCAGTAGGGTTGTTGGTGAGTAGGCATGCCACTGACAAGACAGGGGACGCCTTTGGGATACACCAGCCAAACTCATAGAAAGGGATCTTTTGTCCAGACTTTGGGTCAAGCACAGAAAATGTACACTATCAATGTATATTTTTTTTCAACAAAATAAACATTTAAATAATTAATTGTTAAATATTAATACTTTTCTTTTCATAAAAATTACAGCAATCCAGGACTCAACTCTAAATTCAGGGAAAATCCAAAACAGCAATCCAGGTTGCAACCTTCTGAGTTGCAGAATTTTCAACCAGTTGCAGGTGCCAACTTTTATGCTAGTGTGGCAATAACACAAAGCAATCATCACACAAACACCAGCTATCAGTGATCAATGCCCATATGGTGACAGCCAAGCCTGGTCTGAGAAAAGATAAGGAAATGTTTTGTCCAAAGCCTTCCAACATGTTCAATTGCTTCACCTGTGGAAAAAATCCACAGTTATGAGGCGTGTGAAAGCACAACGCTTGCATGTTTGTGGCAGGAAAATTTTAGTTAAATCTGACACCTGTGATCAACATCAGATTTATTATTCATGAGCAACCATAATTGATAATCAGGAAAAATAATTTATTATTGTGAACCCCAGAGGTCTGGGTAGGCATGCATTATTAAAAGCTTCATTTTTGCATGGCCTTGGTATTATTATTACCCAGGTGATGCAATTGTTTGTTATTTCAATGATGATATCAAATGTATTGAATAATTATTGTGATGAATATGGGGACAAAGGAATTCACACATGAGGAAAGTATTAAGTAGCAATATTGTGTTTATTTTATTTTTTATTTTAACCAAGATATATAATTAATCATATTGAAAAAAATACAAGATAAAAAAATTGCCAGAGTGATCCAAGGCTGGAACAATCACACCATTACATGTCCCAAGGTTAATCAAGCAATTATTTGAATCCATTGGTACACTTTTGAAATCTAATTGAAGGGGATATAGGTTTGTATGTAATTTAAAATTCTTTTGTGCTAATATAGAGTCCCATATTTCTTTGCTATTGTAGGTAGCATTGATAAAATTTGATTATTTATGAAAAGTAAACAAATATTGTTACAAGAATAATGAAGTCAAGTGATTTGTTTATTTTATTTTATTTATTATTATATAATTTGATTTGTAATATGTATATTTCATTTACTTATATGGTTAGAATACTGCCTCAAATTCAAAATCATGTTTGAGCTTGAAATCATGCTTCAAGCAGTATATAATTAATTGAAATGTATACAAGAATTCTTAGAAAATCAAATACAGTTTTGACTGTATTCAAATTGCAAATCAAAGCCATTTGCTGGCATATTTCCTATTCATTCTGATTTATATTTTAAATCTATTTTGTTTGGCATTAACTATAAACATTCTCTCAACTCAAATAATGACAATATCAATAATTCTCTTTATAAATAAATGACCATCATTATTTATTTGTTTATCTGTTTTAGTTCAATCAATAAATCCCAGGTCTCAAGATAATTTATCTTATCCATTTTTAATAATAATAAATTTAAATCTAATATAATTATTTTTCATGGAACAAGTTGAGGATTTTTATTTTCTCTTTTATATCAATTATTGAATATATACAGTACATGAAAATATTTCAGATCTTTATTTGCAGATCCACTCAAATTTAATTCTTTTCTGCCCACTTTGCTCATCACCACAGGACCAATTTTAGAATCTC
>CAUDNR010000941.1:4934-22281 GCA_958430865.1 Entrophospora sp. SA101
TCGTTCGGTCTCTGGCTCGAGGATGAAATAATTTTCGACGAAATGAACTTTCGATGAAACAAACTTTCGACGAAATGGGTGTCGACGAAATGATTTTCGACTAAGTAAACGTGACCGGGACTGGGTCTATTGTCAACCCTGACCTGCTGAGCAATCAATGAAGATATCTTTAGGGAGATTAATTTGAACAGCAGTGTTTCAAGCTATCATCTCAAAGCAGTCCTTTGTATCCATTTTTGATAATGGGTCCGAATGGCTCGCATAAAATATAAATATTGCAACTTCTTGAGCCATCAAAAAGTTCATGATCTTGATTTTTTTCCTTTACAAGTTTTGTTTCAACATAATAGATGTCCATTTGTTGGGTTGAATATGCTGTAAATAGGACCGAAAAGGAAACATTTTCTAACAACCATTTTATACCTCATATTCTTTGTCTTCAATCTCTGGTGATGGTTTTTTCTGAATGGTAAAAATCAAAAATCCAATATTTACCTTGCCTTTTTTTTTTTTTAAAAAAATCCTTTACAAGTGTATCTTTTTCTATTTAAAAATTATTTGTTTTTTTTAATTCAATATATATTTATAATAATAAATACATACTTTATGTACTTAAATGGGATAAATTTGAATAATTATTCTTTTTCCTTTTGTTCATTCACTAAAATAAATTGGATACATAAAGTATGTCATTATATGATATTTTTTTATATTGAAAAGAACTTAAAAGATCTTGAAATTTTATAATAGTTAATATATTTTAAAGATTGATTAATTAAATTGGAATGATGATGATATCATTTTTATGATTATATAATTATATATATATATATAAAGTAAATTATTTTATCTACAAACAAAAAAATTTTAATTAGAAATGGCAGATAATTACGAATTAAAATGTGTTGGAGAAAGTGATGAAAATGAAAATCAATATCAAAAAAACGAATACAATGATGGATATGTAGAATATTCTCGTTTGGTGAAAAAAATGATTGAAGAGTTTGAAGGAGCAAAAACCAGTGATTTAGCAACATCTAAAATCGGTGAAAGAGCTCAAATAACCGACAAAGAAACTATTGACCAAGCAACCAAAACATTTGAAGAATTCATTTCATATCCAGCAAATCAGATTAGCAAAGAACTTCCACTTTTTTTTGATTGGGTTAGAAATTTTACAGTGGAAGAGGCAATATTAAATGTCATGCTTTTAACAATTATCTTGTTTTTTCTAACTTTTGTGGTGGGCATTATGTTAATTATTCTTGGAAGCGTAGCGTTTTTTGCAGGATGCCATTTTCTTGTCTTTGGATTACTTTACTGGCCTCCAATAATGATTTTCACAATGTCAGTTGTTATCTCTTTTGCAGTTTTTAATTGGATTGTTAATGATAATAAAGACGATTTTTTGGTTTAATTGGAGGGTTTATGCACATCAAATCTTTTTTATAGATGGTGGAGTGGGGATAAACAAATTTTAATTTTTCTTTGCTTTATTCAATATGTATCCAATTTTAGCATGTTAATATGAATAAATTTATTTGGTTACAATATTAGAATTGAGCCCTTCCTTATCACCCTCCTCCAATTTTAAATTGAGAGGCCTAACTGTCAAAGTATAAATAAATCCATGTTAATCTTGCTTTATCACATTATGAATTTGATTTCATTGACTTAAAAACAAAATTTATAAAAATTATCATAGGAATTTATTAATAATTATGATTTTTACAAAATTTTTTATCAACATATCTTTTTAAAACTTTCAAATATTAAAAATGATATGAAAATATTCAAATGATTTAGGATGGTAAACATCCAATGTAGTTGGATATGAATTCTTTATTATCAATATAATAGTTTCCAACCATTTTTCCTAGAGGTTGGCACCGTATAGAAATTCTTTAGCCGGTTAATTAACTGTGAAAACCTTTAGTTAGTTGGTTATGGATCAAACATCATTCCCATATTTAGTAAAATTTTAACAATTTTAATCTTGTTCTTTTTGCGGTTAATGAGCAGACATAAGGTTTTTGGAACAACTATTATTTGAAAATCATCAAATTATTTAAATTATTTAAAACATATTAAATGGAGTATGAATATATTTATTTATTATAATTAAATTTATATAATAACTGATAATGATTTTTTATAATATTGCATTAATTAAATTTTTTCTTTTTCCAAAAAAAAAATATGGTAGCCGTGGAAAGCACGCATATATCCAATATCAAATGTTCAACATACAGTGTGTTGCAGAAAATCAAATTAATCATCATGGAACAACTACTGCATTAATTCATATAGAAAATATTTCCATTCGATAGGTTAAGGGCAGAATTTTTATTAAATATATTTTAATACGAAATACTTTCACTGTTGATTTTTAATTACAGACTGACATCTTGATTTTTTTATCAAAGTAAATTAATTAGAATAAATCAGGAGTTGTATTCCACTTTTCAATGATGAATCGTCTCACATCTTTTAAATTTTAACTTCTATCACATTATTTATAATTGATTACCAAAATTTTAATTAAATTGCGATATGTCACGTGATTCAAAAGGTGATTCCGCTTCTTCGAGCGGTTAACTCTCTCCTATAAGTCACATCGCCAGCTTCATACAACTTTTTAATATGAAATAGTTATTTGATAATTGAGTGTTAGCAATCTGGTATATTTATTAGATAAATGTATCTCATTTATTCTAATAACATAATTGCAAAAAAGCAAGTAAAATCCAACCATATTGTGAATTTTAAAAGCAAATTACTCAACAGCTAATTGCCAGATTCAGTTAGAAAATGATTTAAAAAAGAAAAGCTTTGTTTGAAAATTTATTTGAGTAAAGTTGATGAATATTTAGTAATATTATAAAAAGTTTTTTGACAACAGTAATTTTCCGGTTTTTTTTTAAAAATTATTCAAGATATTATCATTTATTGATTAAAATAGTGTTCAAAGGAATCGATAAAGTTGACAAAGATTCAACTGTTCTCCAGCCTCCTATGTCTCAAAATCAAATCGGTATAATAATAATCATGGTTTTGAAATTCAGTGCGGGCGTGATGTTACGTTGCAGATATTTCAAAAGAGCAAAACAAAGTATCAAAGAATCTGATTGGTTTCAAAGATTTATAATGATAAAAAAACTTATCAAAGCAGGAGAATTTCCTATTATCTGTTTTAAAAATCAAACCCCCGATGCTAAAAAAATTACTGAATTATTTATTTAATAAAGGAAGTAGATTTATTTTAATTGCCACCAATTCTATTCACAAAATTGAAAAAAATGATCAGACCCTTTCTTTCTCTCTTGTTTAGACGAATTGATGTGGTGAATAAATATTGATCCCAATTTGGCTAAAATTTATGTAGATTGCTCATTTATCAATGCAAAATCTTTTTTCAAATTTAAAATAATGTCTGCAATAAAAAGAATATCAGATAGAGCACTTGCTCAATTGAAAAAAAGATACCAACCAAGTGATTTCCGACCAACTTTTAAAGGTTATAACATGTATGGCAAACCAATTTACAAGAAACCAAAAGTTAGTTTACGAATGTTGAATGTAATGCGAAAGAATTTAGACTATCTACAAAGGGATCCTACCAGTATTGGCTTGCCTATTAAACCCGAGAAACGACCACCTAGACTTAAAAAACCTAAACGTCCTAAATATGAAAGAGATGCTCCTAAAAGGTATTGTTTTGGAGAAAATTTTTTGATGGGGAAAGATTTGATGGATAGGGTGAATTATTTATTATTATTATTATTATTATTATTATTATTATTATAGGCGTCAGAAAATTCAGAAATCGTTAGAAGAAATGCCAAAAGTAATTGAGACCTGGAGAAAGGTAAATTGTACAAAGTTATAAATTTGCATTTTTATGTATGGGGTGTATATTTACATGTAAAAATCATCATCATTGTTATTACTAGGAAAAACGATTAGAAAAAGAAAAGAACAAACCATCACTACCTTTCTAATATATAAATACTATAAATATAATATAAATCTCTCTTCTTTTTTGTTCAAAACAAGCTGCAAACCAATAAACCAATATTACTATTACTATTGTTATTAATACAATTTAATTAATTCATCACTGACATCAGAAGGTGTCAAAACACCAAGATCTGTACACAACAAAGTATACATTCAGGTGGTGTATAATCTACTGTTGGATTAATAACTACAAAATTTTCAATTTCTTTTTCTTCATCTATTTTTTCTACATGGATTTTGTTTTCCAAATCTGGAAATGTTAGTAAATCTGGCATATGAGTTGATAGGTTGTGTTGATTAAGTGGAAATATTCAAACAAATTTATAGCTAGAAAGAGGGAAGGTGGTGAAGAGAAGTAAAGTAAGAAAAGGTTGAGGAAAAGGATAAAGGGAAAAAGAGACAAAATTAATATATTTTTCCGACTCGAAGGTGAATAAACAATTTTATTCATTTTTAAAAATTCATTGGAATAAGCACGATTTTTAGCTTCACCGATAACAAGCAAAGGTAGTTTCTCACACTAAAATTGACTCATATATATGTGTTTACAATAAATACTGCTCAAACGCAACACGTTTTTTTGTTTTTACACGGTGAGATCTTCAAAGTTAAAATATCCCTTATTTATTAAATAAGGCTTGTACCTACTTTTGTAAAACCAAGTAATAGATTATTCTCTATTAGAAGCAAAGCCATCTAACTAATTAAAAGTTCCATTTTTTAACTGATTTAGAGTTTTAAACTGAATTACAAATGAAATCATATTCATGTTGTGCGTGAAAATCAAATTTGTGTCAATTTGAAATTTACCAATTAAATTTTGGGGTGGATGTTTGAATACAAAATTCTGATTGGCTAATTTGAATTTCACGCTTCCAATCTTCCTATTTAACTCTTTTTTTTCTTTTTATTTATTTTTTATTTATAATAAAAGTACAATAACATTAAAATATAATATAAATATAATATATATATATATATATATATGTTTGAACTTTAAATAAAAGAATATTAAGAATAAATAATAAATCTAAAATAGAACAACACCAATTAATAAATAAACAAACTATAAATTTCCCACAAAAAGACACCAACGAATAAATAAACCGCGGCGGAAAATAAAAACCAAAATTATGAATGAATGTATGTATGTATGTATGTGTGTGTGTATGATTTTAAATTATTTAAGATGTTGTTCCATTAAGGTGACGATGATTGATATATTTTATTGATTTTAATATTAATATTTGGAGTCCCATCGACATTTAAATTTTGATCAATTTTTTCAATAACATCTTTTTTACCATTTGTCAAATCAATTTTGCCATCGTTGGTAATGACGCCATTTTCTTGACTATCATCATCTTTTTGAATATTTTCTTCATTATCATCATCGTCATCATTATCATCTTTATTGTCATCATTTGATTTGTTGCAAGATTCGTATTTAAAAATACCATCGCTCAAAACATCGTCTTCGTCAGCTTCAACATCATCTACATCACTATCGTCAGAATTATCACCATTTTTTCTATTATCAGAAATATCACCAACCTTTTTATTTTCATCAAATTGTTGATAGATGAGATTTTTATATCCTTCTTCCCCTTTTTTATTATCATCACCATTTTCAAATTTATTATTGTTATTGTTATTATCATTACCTGTGTAAATAAAAGGATCATCTTCATCAGATTTATACCCAGAATCATATTTAGCATTAAGGTTCTTGGTTGGGATAACCCCAACTGACATACTCATTCTATTATCCATGTCTGGCAATGGTCCCGGTGATGGACTGGTAAGGCTATTGTGTGATCGAGGGATAAATACTGATGCATTTGGATTAAGGCTGGGGGCAGGTGAGACGAAAGTACTTGTTGGTTTATTTGTTTGTGGAATTTGTATTGCTGCTGTTTTAGAAGTGCGGTTATCATTATTGTTGTTGTTATTTTGATTGTTTTCAAACATAGTATCATATGGATCAATAGTTGTTTCTGTAATGATTATTGGATTTTCGAATGATTTTGAAAAATTATTGCCAAGTAAATAATCATTCTTATCGAATTTATTAGTGTTATTGTTGTTGTAGCTGTTAATATTAGAAGTAATTAATGACTCATTTCCTTCTGGTTTCGGAAGGACAAATGGTTCATCCAGATCTTCTGACACATCATTATAATGAAATTCTGTTGATTGGGAGATTTTTGTTGGTGATTCAATAGTTGAGTCATTGTTTGCATAAATTTCAGTAGCTCCATCATCACTATCTATATCATTATATCTGCCAACGCTAACATCGTCATCATCATCATCCTCCTCTTCTTCCTCCATCTCATCTTCATAATCATTTTCTATACAAGGAAGAAGTTCATTTTCAATCAATGGTTCAATGAAAATACTTTCATCAATCAATTGTTGTTTATTAAGGTAAACACGTGATACAAGCCAATGATGTACACTTAAATTTCCCACTCCTAGCTTTGAAAGATCATATGGTAGCTTAATATTCACACCATCTATGTTGATTGTACGAGAGGTAGAGGTGTTAGCGGTGGTCTTGCGGCTGAAAGCTAGCTCATCGCCATCCAGTTCTTGTGAAATGATATTTAATTGACATTGTTCAAGCAATGAGCAAATCAACATTGATTTACGAGCACCTGGAGGGGAGAGTACAATTTCTGAAGAGTCGCCACCTGATTTTCCAGTGCCGTAAGATTGATTGATTTGCTTAATTTCCTCATAATGAGGTTGCATCCATGGGATAACTACCGTTTCTTGATTCCCTTCACGGAATGATTCTAATTTTTGAAATAAAATTTCCTTGTATGCACTGTAGTCATTGTCTGGTTTGATGTGGTTGGATAATTCTTTTAGGATTTGATTTGTGCGAGCAGGTATGTTACTCCATAACCTACGTATTCTGCGCACTTCTGGTGATATCAAAGCTTTAATTATTGCAGCAAAGCTATTAAAATTACGATAAACGTTTAACAGGTAATAAGATATTCTTACAGCATGAGCAATTATACTTTCACGTGGATGCTGGGCGCCATTACCACGTGAAAGACTTCCAGATGATTTGACATTATCAAAAGTGATAAGCTGATGTGAAAAACTGTTGGTTAGATAACGATGAAAATCGAGACAAGCTTGTGGTTTTGAATTTTTTTTATCTTTTGTTTGAAAATCTTTTTTGAAATCAATTTTTCTAAATAGATCACAATCAATTATCGTCAACTGCGCTGCAATAACATCAGCATCCCAGTAAAGTAAATTTACTTCAGAAACCAAGTTGATTTCTTTGTTGAGCTTTTCAGCTTTTGATTCGATGGTTCTTATTTCGTCCTCTATGCTACGAAGCTGACTAAGATGAGAATTGTCATCATCATCATTTTTTCTTTGAGGATTTCGTTGTTTGATATTACTGATTTTTTCTTTAGCCGCATCTAGATCTTGAGAATATTGTAATACATTTCTTGATAGAGGAGAAAATGGAATAAGCGGTAAATGTAATGGTGTTGGAGTTGTGTTTTTTAATGTAGGAGCAAAATCAGAAATGGAAGAAGGTTGTGGAGAAGGGAGGTTGCCTACTGTAACTTTATTTTGAAGAATATCTTCTAATTTTTGTACACATGTTTTAAGTTGACTAAACAAACGAGCACTATTATGGGGTTTTGATTTAATACTTTCTACATTATTTTTTTAAAAAAAAAAATTTGAATATTTAATTGAATAAAGGAATAAACTAAACTTTAAACTGATATATAAAAATTTTGTTATTTTCAACTACCTCTGCTGATGAAAGTAACCTCATTTCCTAGTTTATAAAGTAACGCATTGGCAGTTTTCAAATAGTTATCGTATGAATCCTATGTTTATGGAGTGATTTCAAAGTTGATCAATGATCTTGTTATTATTTTAGTATCTAATAATTTCTTGCTTCTTTGTTTTCTTTTCTTTTTTTTTTAATTATTATTATTATTATTCGTTTTAAAAAAAAACAAATAGTATCATACCTTGAGGTTTTCATTATGATAATCACCTGTTGCAATATTATATAAGTTTTCCCAACCGCTCATAGTTGAGTATTTTTTTCAATGAAGGTATTTATTTTAATCTATGAGTAATATGAGTAATAAAAAGATAAAAAATTTTTAAATATATGTGACGATGATGTATAACAAGCTTTGTTTTAAATATAAAAAGGGGGTGCTTGTTTGGAAAATTGAAAACGTATATATGAATGGATGAAAATAAAGTTCGTGGAACAAGCGATACTCTTTTTTGTGGGCAAAAAAAGTCATGATTACACAAACGTTTGTAGATGTTATTTATCCAATTAAATTATATCACGTGAATTTATAGAAAAAAAATCTTTTTTAAAAAAAAAAATTTTTTCAATTAAAAAATAATAATAATGAAATTCTCTAAAGGTTTTTGGTTTTTTTATTTTATGAAATTTATTAATTATGAAAGGATACCACCAATCTAACCAAATTGATGATCAATATATTTTATTTTGTTGTTATTAACTTTTTTTTGATGATGTGGTTTTTTAGACGTTAGTTCTTCTAGACGTAAAAGTCGAAAAGCTCATTTTACAGCTCATTCAGCACTTCGTAGAAAAATTATGAGTGCATCTTTATCAAAAGAGCTTAGAGAGAAACACAATGTAAAAAAATCTAATTAATTGCTTGATTTATTGATTTATTGTTGATAATTTTTTATTTGATATATGCACACACATAATAAAAATTATATTTATTCATGCATATATATATATATATATGTGATTATTCATTATGTAGGCTAGATCAATACCAATTCGTAAAGATGATGAAGTTAAAATAGTAAGAGGCACCAATAAAGGTCGTGATGGTAAAGTGACTCAAGTGTATCGTAAAAGATGGGTGATCCATATTGAACGTCTCAGCAGAGAAAAGGCAAATGGTAATACTGTTCAAATTGGTGTTCATCCATCAAATGTGGTCATAACCAAATTGAAAATTGATAAAGATCGTAAAGGATTATTAGGAAGGAAAAATAGAGATAAAGAAGGTGCAAGTAAAGGAAAAGAGAAGATGGACGAGTCCGAAGATTAGAAAAAATCATATTGTGATATTATAAATAAATGTTCAAGTAAATTATTTGATGATTGCTTTTATTTATTTTTTGTATTAAAAAAAAGAGTCAAATAATATTAAATCTATCATTTTTATCATCAACTTTACATGAATTAAAATTTAAATATTTTACTTGATTATATCTTCTATTTCTTTAACGGTTAATGAAAATTTTAATTTAATGAATGATGACAAAAAAAAAATTTTTTTTCTAATAATTTTTAAATTCATTAATAAGAATTAGTTGTTACTTTAGATATACCAAAAAAATTTATATTAATATTCATAGGAATATAAAAGAATAACACTCCATTTAAAACAAAGTAATCAATCTTCTTGATTTTCTAGCACACTTGAATCCTCACTATTAATTCTCTCATGTTGTCAGTCTACATAATTAATTAAGGAATCAAAATCATTGTTAGGAATTATGAACTTTGTATTAAGGATACAGATTTGGAGGTAGTATCATTACCGCCGGTATTAATTAATTTGTCTAAAAGTGTTCACAACCAAATTTAAAAATCTAATCGTCAGTAGATTTTTATGAGATGTGTGGTACTTGTGAGTCCAGGAATATGCAGTCTCGGTTTTAGCCAAAGTCTGTTATACCGATATTTAACTAGTACTAGTAGGTCCGTTATATCGAGAGAATTATCGCTAAATCGCTAAATCAAGGTCTGCTAAATCAATGAAGAAATTTAAAAATGGAGAAATAATTTTTGTTGTAAATTTAATTTCCATATTTAGTATATTCCCTGGCTGCACTATGGCACCATTATTTAGTGGTGATCAATGATAGAAATTTACCCGGGAGATCGTCATATTAATCCAGAGCTCTTCTCTTCCAACATAAACTTTCTTAAAAAGGAGATAAATTTCTATTGTCCACCCAATCCAAGGATCTACATTCTCAAAACATGAAGGTTCAACCTTTTAACAGGGGTGTCTGGGTAGTTGGTGATTATGTGTAACCCAATTTTAATTAGTAGATTGGGTTATGGTTTACCAGTAAGAGGTTTAACCTTAGGATCGACGTCTCAAATAGTAATAGTAAGGTTAACCTTTGTTGTAGGTCCTTGGATTGGTTGATATTGTCCCTCCCTACATACAGTGCATATCACGTCATTTTAAAAAGGTAATCAATAAGTTTTATTATTCATGACTCTAGCTTCAAAACCTATCAGCCAAATTTTCTTAAACCGAAAATTGGCTGAGCCTTAGCATTTTGAAAATTACATTATTGTTATACATTTGAAAAAACCGAGACCAAGTGTATTTATAAAATATTTCTTTAAAATATAATTGATTTATTTGTACCTTTTTTTTATTAATAAAAGTTTTTATAAAAAAAAAAGCTTAACGAACATATGGGACATACTGCAACAAAATCAGACAAAATGAACATTAGCTATAACTTTAGACTTAAGACAAATTTGCAATCGGATTCAATTTCAATGGTAACCTTTTTTTTTTGGTGTTCTTTATGTAGATCCTGGATAAGTGACTATATACAAAGTATCACGTTGGCTCGTTTGTAACATACGAAACATATATGAATTGATCAACAAAGTGGCATAAATTCTACTTCCAAATTTGGAAAGTACCCTGACTGTAATAAGATTCTATATTGCAGGACACCTAGTCCCTACAACTTTTATTAGTCTTGCAAATTCTTTAACTCCTCCAAAAATGGAAATGTGTGACCAAAAAAAAACAAGATGACATTTTGAAGCTAAGACTTTTTCTACAAAATGACATTTTCATTTTGTTGATATGCCATGTTGTTGTGGAGGATATAGATGCTGGTCGCAATTCTTGGTGATGGTTGCAACACCTGGTTGCAACCACTTTGCAACCACTTTGGTTTCCTTTTTTGGATTGCGACATGGAACACTAGTGGATGAATTAAGCCTTAAAGTTGCACAATTTTAACAAATTTACTATGTTGATCCCCCAAAATGACGTGTTACACGCAAATTTTTTATATTAAAAATGAATGAATTGGAAGAATTGAAAATTTTGAAATCTGTATTGCAGATCTTTTGTCACGTGATACCAATAAAGGTAACAGGACAAACCTATTTTTAAAACATGTGACTGTAAAAATTTTATTGCATTTTTAATTGTGAATTTTTTCCCAAATCTGTTGCTGTGGCGCAGAAAGTTGTAGGGACTAGGTGTCCTGCACCATATTAATAAATTCGATGTTAACAAAAGTTTTTTATTAAAGCTTAGTGTGAATTTTGTCAAAATTTTGGGATATTTGCTGATTTGAATTTCACACAACAATCACATTATTATGTAATTATTATGTATAATAGTATAATTGTGATGTTAATCAATTTTGGTCCCCGAAATTTCTTTGAGATACATCAAAATGTGTTACAATATATAGATATTCTGATTTCTAATAAAAAAATCAGAAAAATGTTGGTAAGTCTCAATGCTCAATAAAAACTAGTGTTTTCTTAAGATAATAAGGGCATCTTATTTATTTTTTATTCGTTTTTAGCAGTCTAACAGTATTGAATTTACTCCTACTAAACAAAGTGGCAAAGAAACAAGGTACATGTAAAAAAAATAATTATTAATTGAAACTTTTATATATGTGCATAGCGCTTGATGTTTTTATTAATGAAATAATTATTAGAAATGGAGAAGAATTATTAGATGATCCAGTTCAAGATCATCGACCACGTTTATTGATTATGGGATTAAAAAGGTATGATCCTTAATATAGATATGTATTCATTATATATAACCACAATTACAATTTCTATTTTTTAATAATTTTATAGAAGTGGAAAATCAAGTATTCAAAAAGTTGTATTTCATAAGATGCCAGCAAATGAAACATTATTTATTGAAAGTACATATCAAATTGCCAAGGAAAATATAACGTATGTAAAGATACACATAATTTTTTATTTCGATTTTGTATGAATTTTTTTTATGGTTAATTTTCTTAAATAAGTATAAATAATTTGTATTAGATCGTTCGTTGATTTCCAAGTATGGGATTTCCCGGGACAAATTGATTATTTTGATCCGGCATTTGATTCCAGTATAATTTTTGGAGAATATGGAGCATTGATTTTTGTGATAGATGCACAAGTAAGTTAATTAATTATTATTTGAATAGAACTATCGCATAATTTATTATATAAAAGTCGAAATTTATATATAAATATTTATTTATTTACGCAAGGATGACTACTTTAAAGCACTTAATCGACTTCACCAAACAATTACACAAGCATATAGTTTTAATCAAGAGCTTGTGTTTGAAGTATTTATTCATAAAGTAGATGAATTGTCAGAGGAATTTAAATTTGATACATTGAGAGAAATTCAACAAAGAACAACTGATGAATTAGCAGACGTTGGATTGGAAAATGTTCCAATAAATTTTTACTTGACTAGTATTTATGATCATTCTATTTTTGAAGCATTTAGTAAAGTAGTTCAAAAACTTATTCCGCAATTACCAACATTGGAAAACTTACTAAATATATTATGTGCTGTACGTTATTTGTTTTAATGATTTCATTTATATTTATTTACATATTAATTGATTTAATATTTCTAATATTTATATTAGAATTCTGGTATAGAGAAAGCCTTCCTATTTGATATCAATTCAAAAATTTATGTTGCAACTGATAGTTCACCTGTGGATATACAATCATATGAGCTTTGTAGTGATATGATTGATGTTATTATTGATATTTCAGAAATTTATGGGTTAATATAATATTAATTAATAAATAAAGTACTGAATTATAGAGTTAATATATGACTTATTATATTTATGGCATTTTATATCTTATGTTTTTTAGGCAAAATAATTCGGATGAAGCAATTGGTCAATCAAATTTACTGGAGAATGAGAATACGACAACTTATGGAACAATTGCTGATACTGCAATTGACACCTCATCGTTAATCAAATTGAATAACGGAATGATATTATGTCTTAAAGGTGTCAATAGGTGAAACTTTATAAACAATTTATTTACTATTTAATCTCTCATATAATTCATATATAATTGTAACATTGATACAAATACAACTAATAATAGAATTTATCATCATTATTATCTTACTTCTTTGTCATTTTTAGATTTCTTGCGCTAGTATGTTTACTTCGATCAGATAATTTTGAGAAACATGGACTAATAGATTATAATTTTCAATGTTTTAAGCACGCAATAGCAGAAGTATTTGAGTTAAAACGTCTTAGTACTGAAAGGATTAAGCAAGAAAAATTAAAAACTAGTGGAAATTTTAGTGAAGATGATAATTTCAACTAATAATTTCTTACTATTTATTTCTAAATTTGTATTTTTTTAATTATTTTAATATTTTAATTACTTTCTTATCTTTGTTTAATAATTAATACCATATATTTGCATTCAACTGTATATTACTAAAACATTTAAAATTTTTATTTATTTTTTGAAAATCACTGCCAAAATAAAATAATTGTAATCAAATTTGGAAAAGATTTATAAAGCTTTATATCAAGACAAGACTACAAATAAAATCCTCTTTTGAATGAAATTTAAAGAATGTCATCAGATTATAATAATATAAAAAATTTATGTGAAACCATTATTTTCAAAATATCAAAAACTTTAAACAATAAGGATAATGATGATAATTTATTGGGAAAAAAAGATGGTAATTAATTAAATTAACAACAGATAAAAAATAAATCTTTTTATTTATAACATTTTATTTAATCTTTTTAGGAATATTTAATTGTGATAAAGCATCGATTTATTTATTAAACCAATGCATTAAAGATTTAAAAATATATTTTAGTAGTGGTGGTGATAGTAATAATGATGATAATAATAACAATGTTTTAATAAAGGCAACTTCGTTAATTGATTTAGCATCTGAAAAACTATATTCGTTCCCATATAAAGATGTAGCAATTTGTTGGCTACGTTTGTACACAGATGCAAGTTTAATAAAGAGTGTTTGTGAAATTTTAATGACGATAAATATGACAACAACAAGAACACTAGCATCATCATCGTTATCATCGTCATCATCACCAATAACAATATTATCATTATTGAAACAAGTTATTAAGAATTTGGATATGGCTTTAGTGATGACAAATGCTCCTGGATATGAAAGAAAAGAATTGATATTTAGTCTTATAGAAGAAGTACAGAAAATCTTAAAAGGAATTGACGAAAATCATGTTCTTCATAATCATGAATCTTCTTCATCATCAAAAAAACGTAGGGATATCGAGGAAGAGAAGGAAAAAAGAAAATTTCCAAAATACGAAAAATTAGATAATCCAATATCAACTTCAAAATCGTCAACAAAATCTACTATATCATCATCATTAATACCAAAAATTCCATCGCCGAGTATATCATATTTTACATCTCATGTAACCTCCAATAATCCAACGCCTTTCATCATCACATCATCAATTTCACATTGGCCTGCATTATCAACAACTCCATGGAGTGATATGAATTATTTGTTGAATAAAATAGGAAAAAATCGGTTGGTACCGGTGGAAATAGGAGCTAAATATACTGATAATTCTTGGACACAAAAACTAATCAGCTTTGAAGAATTTGTAAATAATTGGATATTATCAAATGATCTTATTGAAAATTATAACACTGACAATAAAATAGAAGACAGAAAAGAAGAAGCAAAAGTAGTAAATAAAGAACAAAAAGAAATAGCTTATTTAGCTCAACATAATTTGTTTGATCAAATTCCTAGTCTTAAAGATGACATATTGATCCCTGATTATTGTTTTGTAAATACAGTCATACCTTTTTCAAATCTTCCTTCATCCACAAACAATTCAAATGATGTTGATGATGATTACAATAATTGTAAAGGGAATGAGAACAACCAAAAACCAAGAAAATATAACCCTCCTCCTGATGTTATTATAAATGCATGGTTTGGACCAAAAGGAACCATTTCACCCATGCATACCGACCCCTATCATAATCTTTTAGCTCAAGTTGTAGGAAAAAAATATATAAGATTGTATTCGCCTGAAGAAACTACCAATCTATATCCTTTTGAGCAAGATGGATTTCTTGGTAACACAAGCCAAGTAATGAATTTCTAATTATATATATATTATTATTTTTTTCATAATTATATATGTATTAATTGTGAATATATATATCCAAAAGGTTGATGTAGAAGCACCAGATCTTGAACGTTTTTCTCGATTTGCTTCAGCTAAATATCAAGAATGTATTTTGGAACCCGGAGAACTGTTGTATATCCCAGTAAGTTCTTGATAATATATTTTTTTGACATTTTTTTAAATTGTCTATTTTTCAACATTTAATTAACTAATAATATTAATAATTTAGCCTGGCTGGTGGCATTATGTAAAATCATTAACCATAAGTTTCAGTGTAAGCTTTTGGTTTTAAAGTATATAAAATATTTTTCTTTTTAGTAGTAATTAATAATTGTGATGGGTATTACATTTAATATTATGATGTTATTATATAGGAAAGAATAATATTCTGAAAAAAATAAAAATAGAAAAATAAAAACTAAAATTCTAAATTTGATGTTGTTGATGTATATTTCCCTTAGATAATTCTTCTGATGATATCCATTAATACTGACATTAGGTATTGAAAAAATGTAAAATAGTTTTTTTCCCAATAATTTTAATTGAGACTATTCAATTTTAAATACCTAAGTCTAAAAAGATGTGTGTATATATGATGTGTGTGTGTGTATATATAAGTAATATATTATTTTTTTGGTCGCTATTAAAAAATTTTTTTTGTTACAAACCAAATGGGTTTTTTAAAAAAATATTTTCTGATTATTATTAACTAGCAAAAAGAGATGATATACATATTGTGTATTAATCGAGCAACAATATTTAAATCATATTATCGTTTTAGTAAGAGTCACCAAAAGATGATTATTTCCTTTTATTACTGCCAGCCATGCGTTTATTTTTTTGACCAGAAAGTAATTGATCAGAATGTAATTTTCCATTAGCTCTAATAAAAAAATTAGGAAAAAATGACAATAAATTAACTAAATGGCAATGTATTATATATTTATTTATTTATAACTTACTTACCTAACAGGAGGTTTATTAAGTTTTCCTCTCGCTCTATATGTTGCAGCACCAGTATTTGAATTGTTTCCTGGCTGCTTTAATTGAACTTTAAGAACATAGCCTAGAATACAATTCAAATTAAATATAAGATACTTGAAATAATAAAATAATAAAGTATCTATATTAATTTATATTAATATATTAAATACAAACCATCAACAAGTGCAGTATTATATTTCTTTATTGCATCAAGCACTGAAACTTTACTTTCAAAAGTTAATTCAGCCTTTACAGGATTAGCAGGAAATCTTTCATCTACGTTCATTGTAGAAATTTCACCAAATTCCATAAATGCTGTCTAAACAAATCAAAAAAAAAAAAAAGATAATAACAACAATAATAAAATTAATAAATGATTTATTATAAATCAAAATTTTGATTTTATAGATACATTCCAACCAACCTTAATATCATTTGCACTTGTACCAGGCGCTAAATTGTTAACAGTGATGGTAGCAGGACCTCCTTCACCTTTAATAGAATATCGAGCTTGTTGATTTCCAGCAGCGCCTTTGATCGATAATCTATTTACAACACCGCTACCGCCGGGACTATTATTAATTCCGTCACCCAGACGTTGTCTGATAGATAAACCCAAATTATTGTTGTTATTGTTGTTATAGTTATTGTTGTTGTTGTTGGGCTTTGGATTGTTCCTATTTTGAGCACCAGAGTTGAGAGTTGGAAAAGGTCATGGCGCCAAACACCATCAGGATTGCCAGATTTGGAAATTCTCGGTTTCTGATTTTAAAATGTCCACATTGTATTTAAATCAATTTTTTTTCATCACATTCTTTCACAAGTCCCAAATAAATATTAAAACCACCACCCGAAAATATATAAAATAGTTCTTCTTAAAGAAAATCATGTTTATTTTAATTTTTAAAAAAATTTTTTTTGAACGTTGTTGAAAAAGAAGAAAAATAAATTATATTTTTTTTATATATATATAGTGCAAGACACCTGGTCCACAACTTTTTATTGGCCTTGTAGATCCTTCTCTAACTCCAAAAATGGAAATGTAACACCAAAAAAATAAGCCGTA
>CAUDNR010000943.1:0-13494 GCA_958430865.1 Entrophospora sp. SA101
GTCACATTACTACATTTAGTCACGGGAGAGGTGCGAATAACAATTCCCTAAAATAATTCTATATGTGATAATGACTTTGTTCCGGTGATATTTTATTGAATGAATACATGATAAAAAAAATTTTTAAATAATATTTTTTTTTTTGATCTAGTATAATGAATTTTTTGGATATTTTTTTTATTAGGATGACCTTTAGTTTTTACTTTCAATGGATTTTTGATCACATTATCATTATCATCTTTTTCATTTCTCTCCTCATTTGTTAATTTTAAATAGACTTCTTCAAGTGCATTATCTAATAATTGATATTTCTTTTTATCTTCATTTGCAAAATTTGTGATTTTCCTAAATTTATCAAAAGCTGTAATATAGCCAGAATTTTTTCTTTTATCTTTTATATTTATAATTGCTGGTGGATTTATTTTCAAGAATCTCCTTGAACCTTCACCAAATGTTTCTACAAATGGTTTTGGTTTTTCATGAATTCTAACACAATTACTACTGAATATATATTCATTATCTAACTGGTCTTCTTGAACTCTTCTTTAAGCCATCTTCTTGCAACTATGCTGATATGGAATTTTAAAAGTTTGCTCTTTTTTAAAATTTCAAAAAAGTGTCTGCACACTACCAAATTACTGCGGAAGTCACGTGTTAATGACATCATTTCTATTTTTATTTTTAATATTACACAGTGAGTCTCGATTTAATATTAGCGGATATTTTTTTTCCAGAAAATTTATCCGTTAACAGTAACAGGACATTTCCCACCGATCTATAGGAGGTTGCAAAACATAGTAAAATTTGGATGATCTGCATCATAGTAAAATTCGAATTTACATAGTAAAATTTTATAATCGAATGTCTTCACACCCTCGTTTGATACCCTTGCTGTGTAGCAACCACCACCAAATTTGAGATATAATTTCTTTATCATATGTATCTACTTTATGAAAAATCTTAAAGCAGGTTGTTAATAAAACCGAAAATAATCTGACTCTCAAAGTCAAACTTTGCCTTTATATTCATATGCGTAAAATTTTGTTTGACGTGTCCAATTGCAAATATGTTGTTATGAATATTTATACAATTTTGTTCACCTAGATATGTCAAATCATTTATTTTAAAAATAAATATAGTAAATAAATATTTTCCTTTACATTTTATTCCTACATAAATAATAACGATTAAAATAATTATATAATATGAGCAAGCAACAATAATAAAGTGACATTTAATATTATTATTAAAATGCGTCAACGAATTGTGATTTAAAATCAATATTAAATACCATTACTGATGTGCAATAGAATTCGGGCTTTCTTCGATCAACTACTTGACGAGATACAAAAATATATGGCAATAGGTAAAGAACTATTGCGTTTTTTTTTGAATTTTAAATACTTGTATGGCATTTTCAAATAAGCATCATAATCAAATTCACCTATTATATATAAAAACATTTATCAAGTATATTATACAAAACTTGCTTTCCAAGCTTTGTAGTATTGGTTAATTAGTTTTAGAGAGATTCACAAAAAAACAGTTTTATAAACCCGAGTATATTAAAATTTAGATTACCCGAACACATTCTATATTGTAAAGACAGTAATTGTAATATGTTTTTTTTCATTATTTACTTTTGCATCTATTTTTATATTATTATTAGTTAATATTTTATATGCATATATATATTTTTGGAAATGTAATGATTAAATTAAAAGGAATTTACATGATTTTCTTTCTCCAAAGGTTAATGGTTAAACGAAACCAGAAAGAATTGTTACGCGACCGTACTTTATTTATTATTAATTATGATATATTCCTGTAATAACAATTACACTATTATTTTTTTAGATCTGGGTGATATACGATCAGAAAGGATTGTTACGTGACAATCAAATTAGTTATTTTAATTTTTTCTATATGTTTTGGAAAGGAAACATGCAAACCAGCTTGCAGTAAGATTTCTATTTATTTATACTTTCAATTTTTAAAAAATTTTCTCAAGTCAATTACAAATTCTGTTCGGAAATATCGAAAACTTCAAGCAGAACATGGACTGGCGATTGTTTCTCGAAGCTTTCGAATTGCAAGGGCACATACAAATTTTTGTGTTGCTGAATGTACATCACTAATACATATTCTTTCAAAACTTGCCATTTTATCATGTTAGTAACATTAGTTTTCTTTACGTAAGGCTCTTGGTAGATTGAAATGCTTATAGTTAAAAGTCACCAATCATTCCGGAAGAGCGAGAATTCTTTGGAGAGGTGCAATCCTTTTTTTCACGCCAATATAATGACCACAGCCCATGTTAGCATATGTGCAGTGGGCTCAAAATTCACAGCCTTCTGGATCTTGATGCATTTGAAGTAATTAATGCTATTAAATAAATTTGCTTGATTTTTCATACATTGCTCATTTTTCATCTCAATCATGTATCTTAAATTAGTTGTGTTTATAATCATTTCATTGACATTCATTATATTAAGATTATTTTGATTATATCGAGAGATATGGTCAAGAGAAGAGTTAGGAAGAGAGTTATTCTTCGACCAAGTCAAAAACAACCCTTTAATACATTTTTGAGTAATACAATTTAATTTATTAGACTATTTCAATGGTTGCTTCCAACTTCTTAAATTCGTTAACGAAACAGTTGTTGGTGAAGCGATTGTTGACAAACCATATCAGATATTTATTTCTACGTTATCAAATTCACAATTTTAATTGGTCAATCAACAAATTGCATGGGTTAAAATTTTGTGTTTCCCTCCTGTTAATTTTTGTGTTCCCAGAACTGTTTTTATGCAACTAAAAAGATTTTACTGGTGTTTTTCACCATATTAATCAAAAGACGTAACCGAATGAAAAATAAATAAATAAATAAATAAATATCTCAACTGTCATACATAGTATGTAGTGCACGAAATGGTGCAATAGATAAAAAGAGATAAAAATTATTATCCTAGTATTGCATCATGGGCTGTAAAGACCCTGAGATTGTTACTGATTCTCTAACGTGGAATTATATCAATATTTTTTGGCAGAAGATAGATAAGGTTAGTAGTCTTATAATAATAAATGTTTTATGCTTTTATATACTTCACAAGCATGCAAATTAAAAGTAGATATAAATTGATGAGGAGTAGTAATTTCAATTAACACATTTTGATTTATTTGATATTAATATTTATTTAGCTTTGTATAATTTTTTTTTAATAGATAAATGCCAATCGTGTATACTATTTACAAAGTATACTAATACATTGGTATGGTCGTAGAATTAATTAACAAAAAAATAAATTTAATGAAGAAAATTATTATAGAAGAATTAATTAATATACGTTACGATAATGAATAAAATCCACGTAGAAAAATGAGAGAGAGGCTAGTTACAAGTAACATTAACGATAATTGATTATTCTAAATGCTGATACTACGCTATTAAAGGGCTTAGGTCTGTAATAATTATAATCTTCAAGCTTACCTCCAGAGTAAAAAGCGAATAAGCGATACCGGCAAAATTTTTCCCGGATAATAACTTTTGAAGATCAATTCTAACTCACACAGCCCATTGAATAAGATTATCACCCTTTCTCACGATATACAGACTGTCATATAATCTTTCAGTTACAAAGAGTTATTTGAGTCGTTCACCACCAAAACTACAACAATTGGAGACATGTTATTAATTGGTTTTTGCGGTTTGGCTTTTTTATTAAAGATAATATGAATACTAATGCCTCGTTTAATAGACATAATAAGTTACTGTGATTATGCAATTTGTAGTCTTTTATCAAATATATGTTTTAGCAATTTATAAGGCTCATGAGACCTATCGATTTTATCAATTATATTAAACCAATTTCATTTTTTTGTACAGTCAAAATAATCTATATATTTTTTCGAAACTTAACAAACTTTTTGTAATACATCAAGAACCTTCTGAACATCTTCACTAGAAGCCCGATGAAATTCGTCTTCCTATGGAATAAATTTTAAAGCTCCTAATGCCCATATAGTAAGGACAATGCATTTAACATCAAGGGAGTGAGTCTTTCCTAGTCAAGGAGATTTTACAAAATAATTGGTCATTCATTATATATGTTTTTCCACTTGCTAAATACTTGTAAATGATATCTTTCATATAATAAATTTAAGAAGAATACAAAAATTTAACTTTCAATTTCAAGTTTGTTGAGTAAATATTGTAATTCAACTTCTTTTAAGATTTGAAAAATGCAGTGCTGAGTTAACGAAAAACAGAATAATTGATAGATATTAAATGTTAATATTAATATTAATATTTGATTTTAATTTAAATCTTTAATAAATTACAATTTAATCAAAAATATAATGTATATATGTGTGTGTATATATATAAATATATATATATATATATTATATTGAATCCACTTTTTTTTAAAAAAAATACATCTATCATAAATAATCATGTTTAAGTAAAAAATATAAATTATGTATAATATATATAAAAATAATATTTACTGAATTTGTGAAGGAATAAAGAAAACGATTTCTAAATCATCATCTTTTAAATATAAAAATAAAAAAAAATATATTATATGAAAGAAAATCCCTAATATCCAATATATATATATATATATATATATATAGAAATAAAAAAAGTATAAAATCCACAATTATTTTTAAATATCTAAGAAATAATTATTTTCTCCAAAATTATTGTTTAAAATTTTTAAAATAAAAATATTCATTATTTTTTTTTTTGTTAATTATGATAATATATATATATATATAAATAAAAAAATTTTGTTTAAAAAAATTTGCGAAAAAGTCTTTTAAAGATATACAAAAAAAAAGTGTATAAATGGGATAATCGTTGTTACTATTTAACAAGAATTAGATATAATAAAAAAACGTTCTCAAACTTATTAAAAAATAAAGAAAATATAGTCCATCTTATATGATAATATCAATAGTCTAATTAAAGAAAAATCATTATTATTATTTCTTTTGTTTCTAATTATCAGATTCATCATTCTGACTCCCATTACTACCAATACCATTACTACCACCTAAATTAGAAATGTTTGTATTTGCGTTACCCCCTGATAATGTTATTGTGTTGGCATATGGATTTGTGTTTACTATTCCAGGACTTGTAGGTCCTATTAACGGTGCAATACCATCTTTTCGCATTTCAACTTGTCGTTTATCATAAAACTCAAAATCATCCAGTATAGAAGTCTTGCTCCGATACTCATAAAAGATTTTAAGCATTTCACGACCTGGCTCAGTATAAAGCTCTTGAGTATCGCGACTATTTGTAACAGGTTTATTCTCATTATTCCTATATTTATGTTTTTATTTTAATAAAAAAAATTTTTTGAATTAATGAATTATATGCCTTTAATAGCCTATTTTAAAACTTTAAATACTAACACCACTCTAATATGCCTTAATTGTCCGTTAGGAATGTCTTTTACAAAAATCCATTTTACATTAAAAACGCCTTTCCATTTATCTTGGGCCCAAACACTGCTACTAGTAGTATAATCAACAGGTGTAAGCATTTGTGCCATTCCACAGAAATGTCCACTAAATAATGATTCGAATAATACACGCACATATATATTGTTTAAACGTTATTTTTAATACAATAATACTAAAGAAATGATTTGCTATTATTAAATTAAATAAATACTCTCACCTAGCATTAACACTAAAAAATAAATATATCGGACCTTTATCTGCACTTTCACGGAATGCTTTATCCAAACGACGATTACCAATTTCAGTACTGGCCCAAATGTCATACTATATATATATATAACAATATTGATTAATATTTAATATTTTAGAATAAATATTTAATTTCTTTAAAGATTAGATCAATAGTATTAAAAGTAATTTTAAAATAATATCATCTATATTTATTTACCTTTAAAGATTTGTGAACATCATCTTCAGTGTAAGACTTGATAACAAAATACCTTGCCTGAAACCAATGAAACGGATAAAAAAGTTAACGAGTCATTTGAATTTTCCTGTATATAAGGCAAGTACGTGGAAAGTATTAATTTGATGCTTACATGTGTGGGTTTACAGTTGAAATTCTTGGGATTATAACCTTTAGCTGCAATCCATGATGTCATATCTTTCTTTGATACAATTGGTGTTGTTGGAATAGACATTTGTCCAACTCCAGTAGGCGTGGTAAGATTTGAATTAGGCGTACCAAAAAGATTATTTATTCCATTACTTGTAGGTGTACCTACAATCTTAGCCTTACCAACCCAAGCACCAGTAGGTGCAGACACTGGTCTGGTTGCATATGTTGCAGCTGTTGCTGATGTAGGTGAAACTGCAGAAGAAGGTGAAATTGCTGCACTATAAGCCCCTGGTACTGTTCCAAGCACCTCTGGAGAAGTGTTAATTGGAGAAGGTTTCGGTGCAGTTTTTGCAATCGCCGCCCAACTTAATTTTGTTGGTTGTTTTTGAGTTGCTGAAAGGTCAGTTGATGTAACATTATTTATTTCAGAAACAACACTGCCATTAGAGTTTGTCAAATTAATATTAGTCAAAGAATGTGTTAAATCTGCAATTGATTGATTGTTTGTACCATTTCCTGATAAGTCATCTCTAACGTTTCCAAGTAAAATGGGTTGATTTGCTCCAGTTAAAGTAGGAGAAGCGAGACCTACCAATGTGGGATTAAAATACTGTTCAATGTGATCTGTATTGGGCGGTGGTGATGTAAGTATGCTACCATTTCTTGGTGAAGTAGGACTACGATATCCTTCTAACCCTGGTGGTGGAGACATAATAGGTTTCTGAAGTCCATGAATGTCCAACTTCAATTCAGCTCGCCGAAAGTCCTTATTCTCATTAGTTATATATTTTCCGGTTTCACGTTGTGGGAGTATGATATCATCACTATTCGAATCATATAAAGCCATACTTCCAGTAACAACATCATCAGATGTTATATCACCATTTCCATTCAAGCGACGAACTTGAGATCCATCTGAAGCTACAGAAGTACTCCATGATGGAAGTCGGAATGTTAAAGCAAGATCTGCTTGGTTTGTGTTTTTTTGTAAAAGTTGTTTCTGTTGCTGTTGTTGTTGTTGTTGCTGCTGCTGCTGCTGTTGTTGTTGAAGTTGAAGCTGTTGTTGTTGGATAATTTTTTGTTGTTGTCTTAACTGTTGTTGTAATTGTAATTGAAGTTTTTGTTGTTGTGACTGTTGTTGCGACTGTTGCTGTGGATGCTGAGATTGTATTGATAAGTGATGTTGTTGTTGTAGAGGATTTACAAATGGTCTGAATTGAAAATGAATTTGTTGAGACGGAGGGTAATAACCAGTGGGTGAATAATGTGTTGTAACATTTGTAGAGAGATTTTGATCGTAATATTCTAAAGGAACATTTAACCCATATTCAAAATTTGTATGATCCTCATGAGTATTAATTTTGACTTTTGGTTCCCATCGTTTTGCTGGTGTATCAGCCATTTATTTCAAGTGAATGAATTAGAAAAATTTTATGGTGGAATGTGACAGAAAATTCTTATGTAACAAATCACTCGGCGGTTCCATTGAACGTCATCATCCATCAGTCACGATTATTATGCCAACAATTTTGATCTTTGTGTGTTACAATCTATAAAAATTTTATAGTATATAGTAATAATGAATAGAAAAGCTAAAATTCTGATACTTCCTGGTGATAATTGTGGTCCAGAAGTTGTAGCTGAAGGTGTAAAGGTTTTAAATTTAATTTCAAAAACTCGTTCAAAACATAATGGCGTAGAATTTAACTTAACTGAGGCAAAAATTGGCGGATGTGCTATTGATAGTACAGGTATTTGATATTTGAAATATCTTACATAAAAGAAAAGGTCACTTATTTGATTAAATTATGAATATTTAGGCACATCACTTCCGTCTGAAACTCTTGAAGCTGCTAAAAACTCTGATGCAATTCTTCTTGGTGCAGTTGGAGGACCACAATGGCCAAAACCTATTGATCCAAATAATCCTTCTAGTGGCTTAGGCCCAAGACCTGAACAAGGTTTATTGGATATTAGAAAGTCACTTGATTTGTTTGCAAATTTAAGGCCATGTTCGTTTGCAAGTGATTCCTTGGTTGCTTATTCTCCTTTAAAAGAAAATATTGTCAAGGGCACAGAATTTACTATAGTTAGAGAACTGGTTGGTGGCATTTATTTTGGTGATAGAAAAGAAGAAGATGAGAATGGTCAGGGTAGGTTTATTAATACCATGGTTATTAGATATATTATCTGTAAATTAGTAGAAGAAATAAGACAGATTTGAATATCATTTTTATATTTATTTTCTAATGCATTACATATTTTTTTTATAGCTTACGATATCCTTCCTTATTCTGTTGAAGAAGTTAAAAGAATAACACGTTTGGCTGCTCATCTTGCCCTTGAAAAAAATCCTCCTGCAACAATTCACTCGCTTGATAAAGCAAATGTTTTGGCTACATCAAGACTTTGGCGCCGTGTAGTCACTGAAACATTAAAAAATGAATTTCCTAATGTCCCTTTTAAGCATCATTATATTGATGCTGCTTCAATGTTCTTAGTTAAAAGTCCAACTATATTGAATGGAATTATTCTTACGGAAAATTTATTTGGTGATATTTTGAGTGATGAAGCAAGTGTTATTCCCGGTAGTTTAGGATTGTTGCCTTCTGCTAGCTTAAATGGGTTACCTGACGGGAAAAGTAAATGTCTTGGTTTATATGAACCAATTCATGGCTCTGCTCCTGATATTGCTGGTAAAGGTATAGTTAACCCTATTGCAACCATTCTTAGTATTGCAATGATGTTACGTTACTCTTTACATTTGGAACGTGAGGCAAAAGCTGTAGAAGATGCAGTACGTAAAGTATTAGATGATGAAGACTTTGGCGGATTTGGTTTTCGTACGAAAGATTTAGGTGGTAATAAAACCACTGTTGAAATTGGTAACAAAGTAGTTGAAGTACTTGAAGGATATTTAGAAGGAATAAATTCAGAAGATCGCATTTTAAATGTAAATCCAAAGCGCAATTTGATTTTTGAAAGGCCTTCTGGACGTAGAGGAATGACAATTTGTGAAAAAATCATCACGCATTCTGCTATTGGTTTACAACCACCTGGAGATGTTAAACCAGGTGACATGATTTGTGTCTCTGTTGATTGGACTTTAGCTTCGGAGCTTACTTGGAAAGGAATGGAAAAAACTTATGATATTATGGGTAGACCAAGTATTTATCGTAATGACAGGTTTTGGTTAGCTATTGATCATTCAGTTGACCCACGCATAAATCATTTGCCCAAGCCTAAAGGACTTATCAAAGCATCTGAGGAATTTGCTAAAGAAGCTAAATTGGTTGATTTCTACAAACCAAATCATACAATATTACACACAGAATTTTATCGTGAAAGAGCTCAACCAGGTCAAATGATTATCGGTGCTGATTCACATACTTGTTCAGCAGGTTCGGTAGGCGCATTTGCTGTTGGATTAGGTGCAGCTGATGTGGTTATGCCCATGATAACAGGCGAGACATGGTTTAAAGTGCCTGAAACAGTTGAAATAAAATTTATAGGCAAACCTAGATTTGGTATTGGTGGTAAAGATACAATTTTACATGTACTTGGTGAACTTAAAAGAAATACGGTGGCGTTTGAAAGAGCTGTTGAGTATACAGGACCCGGGCTTCAATATCTTTCATGTGATGGAAGATTTGCCATTTCCAATATGGCTACTGAATTTGGAGGTATAGCAGGTGTTTGTGAAGCTGATGAAATCACAGCAGCGTTTATTGCAAAACGAAAAAATCCTTCACATAAAAATTCAGCATTATATTTTAAGGCAGACCCTGATGCACAATATGCAGAAACTCACATAATAGATTTATCAAAAATCGAACCTTTAGTTGCATTGTACCCATCACCTGATAATGTTGTAAAGGCTAAAGAAGTTGAAGGCAAAAAACTTGATGGGGTATTTATAGGAGCATGTACAACAGCAGAAGAAGATTTAATTTTAGCAGCAATGGTATTAGAACAAGGATTAAAGAAAGGATTAAGACCAACCATAACAGGGATAAGAAAAGTCACTCCAGGCAGTTTGCCAATTGTAGCAAAATTAAAAAGATTAGGATTATTAAAAATTTATGAACAAGCTGGTTTTGAAATTGGAGCACCAGGATGTTCATATTGTATTGCAGTTGCAGCAGATCATGCAGGAGAAGGTGAGATTTGGCTTAGTAGTCAAAATCGTAATTTCAGAAATAGAATGGTGAGTATTATACATGTGAGAGATTAGTCGATCGATTGATTGATTTAAATATATTTTGTTTTAATTAATGGTTGAATTTATTAATAATAGGGAAAAGGGGCTATTGGAAATTTAGCATCAGCTGCTACAGTGGCAGCATCATCCTTTGAAATGTTAGTTAAAGATCCAACAGATCTACTTAATAGTGTTGATGTAGAAAAATATAAAGAATATCTTAACGAATGGTTAGATAAAAAAGTTTCGATTACTATTTCTGAACCAAATCCTATTTTACAAGGTTCAAACAATTTATCAGAAGGTTCATCAGAAGGTCCATCAGCTAATTCATCGGCAGAAGCAGAAACTTTGCCAACAACGATCAAAGGTAAAGTTCAAAGATTTGAAGATAATATTGACACTGATGCAATTATACCAGCACAATTTATGCCAGGCACAAGTGACGAAGACTTGGGCAGCCATGCATTTCAATATGTCAAACCAGATTTTGTACAAAAAGTTAAGGATGGTTTAGACATTGTAGTTGCTGGTGCGGGATTTGGATCAGGTAGTTCCAGAGAAGAAGCTCCTAGAGCCTTAAAAGGTGCAGGAATTAAAGCCGTCATTGCAAAAAGTTATGCTTATATTTATAGTAGAAATCAGGTGAATGAATATTAAATATCATATATATATATATACATATAATTTTATTTTTATTTAATATTTGAACTAGCACATAAATAATAAATATTATTATTTCTTATTATTTAATAAATTTAAGCCGAATATGGCACTTTTAGGTATTACAGTAGACGATGATGAATTTTATAAATTGGCGCAAGAAGGGGAGGAAGTAACGATTGATGTTAAGAATCGAAAAGTTATTTGTTGCGAGAAGGAATTTAAATTCAGATTATCTTTGATGGAAGAGAGATTGATTGCAGCTGGTGGGGTAACAAAAATGTATGAAAAATACGGAATTAAATTATTTAGAGAAGCTGTGGCTAATAACGAACAGATTGGTAGTTGTGGAAGTGAAGCTAATAAAAATAGTATTATTGATAATAGTTGTAATAATAATTCCAAAGAACTGGCATGGTAATTTGTAAATTATTATCATAAATTATTTATTTTATAGTTTGTAAACTAAAAAAAATTTAGATCTTAATAAACTGTGAAGATTATTTTATGTTTCTTTTATTTGAAAAAAAAAATTTATATATTAATCAATGACTATATAAATCCATGCATGATGAATGGATCAATTAGTAAATTATGCAAACGCAATGTTAGGGTGGTATTTATAGTGCTAAAAATAATCTAATAACAAGCCAAACTCAATCCCAATCAACAGCCCCAAAACACCATCATTCCTCTACTCACTCAAAAACAACATATCTGACAACTCTGACGCAAACACTTTCTACAACTATAAATATGAAACCTCCAATACATTGAAAACTTGAATTTATTAGTTAATTACAAAATCGATACCCTTGTTCCGGCATATCTTTTGGTAGTAGTAGTTATCAGTCACAGGGCATTTCCCGCCGATCTATAAGAGGTTATAAAATTTGGATGTAATCGAATGACTTCACACCCTCGTTTGATATCCTTGCTGTGTAGCAACCACCACCAAATTTGAGATATAATTTCTTTATCATATGTATCTACTTTATGAAAAATCTTAAAGCAGGTTGTTAATAAAACCGAAAATAATCTGACTTCAAAGTCAAATTTTGCCTTTATATTCATGTGCGTAGAATTTTGTTTGACGCGTCCAATTGCAAGTATAAGCAGAAATAAATGTCCAAATATTACATTATTATGAATATTTACAGATTTTTGATCACTTAGGTATGTCTTTTATAGTAAAATCATTTATTTTAAAAGTAAATATAATAAATAAATAGATTTTAAAAATTTTCTTTACCTATATACATAAATAATGATTAGAATAATAAACAAGAACAATGATGATTAAATTAAAAGGTGTTTTATCTTTGACTTTATTCATTTAATTATTTATCATAGTGATGTTATTAAATATAAGCTAAAATAAAAGAGAAATTTATATACATAAATAAATAATAAACAAGCAACAATAATGATTAAATTAAAAGGTGTTCTCTGACTTTATTCATTTAGTTATTTATCATAATGATGTTATTAAATATAAGTTAAAATAAAAGAGAAATTTATATGCATAAATAAATAATAAACATAACTATTGAATGATTGATAAAACGTTCATTTTTGTGAAACTTGCATTGCAAGCTTCATAGATCTTGTCCTTAATGTTTACTTCGATCACACCTATACAACTATTGAATAATTGATAAAACGTTTGTTAGTATGGTTTGTTCATAGATCTTGTCCTTAACGCTTACTTCGATCACTCTATACAAACTATTGAATAATTGATAAAACGTTTGTTAGTATGTTTTGTTCATGGATCTTGTCCTTAACGCTTACTTCGAAATATTGGATGCCGTGGACAGGGTTGTGCGTGGTTGGGGCACTGCCTATTTGCTTGTTTGTGCGTGGTTGGGCACTGCTTACTTTTTGAGTTGTTAGTTCAGTTATGATGATGAGTCTAAGAAGAATAGGTTGGTTTTAATTATGTTAAAGTAGTGGCGTTTGACACTACTGGACCACGGGTAAATATTGGATGCCGTGGTCAAGGGTAGTGCGTGGTTGGGACACTGCCTACTTTTTGCGTTGTTAGTTCAGTTGTGATGAGTCTAAGAAGAATAGGTTGGTTTTAATTATGTTAAAGTAGTGGCGTTTGACACTACTGGACCACGGATAAATGTCGGATGCCGTGGACAAGTGTAGTGCGTGGTTGGGACACTGCCTAATTGCATTGTTTGTTTGGTGTTGTTGCGCACATGTCTTGTAAGAAATTGATTCTTTTACTCGCTAAGTAATTCAATTATTGACGGTTATTCAAAATTAATAATAGTTATTCGGCATGAAATCGTTGGTTCATTTAATTTAAGGCGAGGTTTTCTTCATCAAAAACCCAACTCCTAAGTCAAGACACAGGGGTGATCAAAGTAAGCATTAAGGACAAGATCTATGAACAAAATATACAACGAAAGTTTTATTAATTATTCAATAATTTGTATAGGAGTGATCAAAGTAAGCATTAAAGACAAGATCTATGAACAAAATATACTAACGAACGTTTTATTGATTATTAAAAAGT
>CAUDNR010000944.1:0-18337 GCA_958430865.1 Entrophospora sp. SA101
TTGTGGGTAATTAATAACAGTAACCATCACTAATAAAAATTGATGATCAACATTTTTTTAAAAATATTTGAATTTCCGTTATTTTTAATTACTCAAGTTCTAGTAAATTTAGAAACATAAGATCCTGTATACATAATCTTCGGAACCTAAGCTATAAACTGACATAAATTTTCTGTATACTTATTATGTACGTTTTTGTGTAATTAATACATTTAGGGGGTCCGATACTTTTGTCCAGGTACTGTATTACTATCCTGCTGCTTCTTTCTGTACCTAGAAAGCTTTGCAAATCTTTAAGCACATTTTATGGTACCAATAACAATAAATAAATGCAGTCCTCTATATACAAAGTAACAAAGTCCCTATAGAGCTTCTATTTAATTTTCTTTGGCCAATTGAATTCAACCATATGTTTGTAACAATGAATAACAATATATGACAAATCATTGAATGCTAAAATATAATCATAAACAATTGAAAAGATGAATGAACATCATATACAAGATGGGTCCTGTATATTCTGTCTATAAAGACAATATACAAGAGGGTCCTCTATATAATACGGGACCTTATTCCGTCTACAAAGAAAAAATATACAGGAGGGTCCTGTATATTCCGTCCATAAAGAAATATACAGGAGGGTCCTCTATATATAATATGGGACCTTATTCCATATATAAAGAAAAAATATACAGAGGGGGTCCTGTATTAAGATGGGTCCTGTATATAATATGGGTCTTGTATTTAAGATGGATCCTGTATATTCCATTTATAAAGAAAATATACAAGAGGGTCCTGTATATAATATGGGTTCTATATTCCGTCTATAAAGAAAAATATACAGGAGGGTTCTATAAATTTTCTCTATAAAGAAAATATACAGGAGGGTCCTGTATATTCCGCCTATAAAGAAAAAATACAGGAGGGTCCTGTATATTCCATCTATATATAAAGAAAATATAGTAATAGGGAAGTCCTGTATATTCCGTCCATAAAGAAAATATACAGGAGGGTCCTGTATATTCCGCCCATAAAGAAAATATACAGGAGGGTCTTGTATATTCCGCCCATAAAGAAAATATACAGGAGGGTCTTGTATATAATATGGGTTCTATATTCCGTCTATAAGTTCTGTATATTTTGTACAAGATGGTTTTGGTTATTTGTATTTTAAGAGTCATTCTTGTGAAGATCAATAATATTAAATTTTGAAGCATTCATTTCATTGTAAAGATAATACAATTTTATTTTTACTTCTTAAACAGTATTATTTTACAGCCCCCATATCCTACACAACTTCCTCATAATTTGTTAAACCATTGATAATGATGATGACATGATTTTTTTTTTTTAAATAATAATAAATTTATATAAAAATTTATTATATTATTCATCACGCACATGAATTAGCAAGGGTTTACGCAGATCATAGGTGCCACTTCCAAATTAGGAAGGTCCTGTATATTCAGCCACAGGACCGGTCCTGTATATAGGATTTTCCAAAATATATAGCATAGTAGAAATTCTATTTTGATCGACATTTTGCAATTATCACATTTCCATTTCAGTATATGATTTTCGTGTTACATAATTTATGAAACTTGCGATCAGTGTATAAATTTCGTCGTGTAACAATATATCCAAATTTAGATGCGCACATTTTTGAAGGACATAATAATAATTATTTTATTTATAAAAAGTATATTTTAAAATACAATAAATTTAATATAGTTTTTTAAAATCTATATCCTTCTTGTTTTCTTACTTCTCCAATACTCATATGCCTTTTCAAAATCAAAATCTTCTATTTCTGGTCCATTTAATAATAACATTAAATGATTACTCAATGTATTAATATTCATTTTATTTCTTAATTTATTTTTTATTAAAGTTTGTTGTGAGAATATTCTTTCTACTTGAGCATTAGAAAGAGGCACAATCAGTGCTATTTTAATAATAATTTTTATTGTTGGATAATTAAAAGAAAAAGCTTCATCATTATCTAAAATTCGTTTCCACAATTGAATAAAGTCCAATTCTGTGTATTTGTAAAATTGAAGATAAGGCTTCACCAAGCTCCATTCTTCCATGAGTCTTCCTTTTTCAATAATTCCACAAAATTCATTATCACTCACAAACTTAGTTTCACCATAAAATTTATCTAGAAACTCTATCTCATTTATTCCATATGTAATTAAATCTCTCTCATTATCAGGAAGTTCTTTTGGATCAAAAATATTAAAAGAGAAATATAATTCAGATTCAGGGAATCTATTTGAAATTGTTTCTATTATTGCCAATGAGTACTCTTTGACAAACAAAGGTACTGACTGATTATATTCATCTAAATATTTTTTAAATATTATGCCATAATTTGGTGGAATATCTTCATAACCTATAAATTCAGAGATTATATCTTTAATTGTGTTGTCAAGAGTTAATTTAAATTTTGATATTGATAGATTTTCTAATTGAAATATATTGATTAATTTTTTTAAAATATTTGTTAAATCAGCAAGAAACATTGTTGCAGAAATAAATTCTTGATCTAATTGATTCAATAAAACCTCTGATTGCTGATCACCATTTTCCATATCATCATTTATAGCAGCAAGTACAGAGTTCATAATTTGATGCAAGTTATTTACAGAATTTGAAAATGATAGCCATCAAGTGTCACATGAATTCAATACTCTAATTGATGGTTCATTATTAAATTCCTAATGTTTATATAATAATTAATAAAATGAAAAAATTCATAAAGCAAAGTATTTAAATAATTTTAGAAAATGAATAATTACCTGCATTAATTTTAAAATATCTTGCCTGTTATGTGATCTGGAAAAATACCCATATAAATTATGTAATGTCTTTTCATATTTTTGAAAATATATTACTTTATTAGAAGCATCTTTTCCTGCTAAGTGACACACAATGATTTGATGACATGAATGGATTGATTTTTTTAAACCTTGCTGCAACACCACTTTTATAACCAGTCATATTAGATGCACCATCACTTCCAAAATGAATTATATTGTCACAAGATATCTCATTTAAGTTACAAAATGACATGATATGGTTATAAATGTTTTCTCCAACAGTTGAGTCTAGATTAATCATGCCCAAATATCTCATAATTGGCCTATTATTAGCAATGTATTTTCCCACAATTGCCAAATATTTATCATGATCAATACTATTGGCTTCATCAATCATTAAGCTCCAATAAGATGAAGAATTTAATTCTTCAATCAATGACTGTTTTATCACAAAGGCTATACTATCTAAAAAATCAAACCCAGCCATGGGATTTTTATAACTTGCATATTTTGATCTAGATGGTAATGGTTTTTCTAAGGAAGCAAGTTTTAAAGTAGAAATACTCTCACTAATTATCAATTCATCATTATTTTCAATTTGTAGTGATATTAAATTACATAAATCAGGATAAGTATTTAAGGAAAGATTTTGTTTAGATAAAAAATAAACATTTCTTATTAATGAAATAATGAATAATTTTTCTTTATCTAATAGTTCAGATACATTGTCGGAGGCCTCTGATAATGTATCTGAACTATTTGATTCACTATTATCTGAGTTAAGAAAATGTAATTCTGATTCTTTATGTTCATGGGTATTTAAATGTCGCTTAATTCCATCCAGTCTTAAACTTTCTGTGCCTAGTGCAAATTGTGTACTCCCATTTCTATTTCTACAGAGTTTACAAAAAAGAATAGTATTTTCATTAATTACTTCAGTTTCTAACCATGTATAATGAAGAAACCATTTTTTATTAACTTTTTTTCTAGAATGTAAATATTCTGGTTCATTTTCTGATTGTTGTAAATTGTGATTATTAAACATTTTTATATGAATTAATTAATATTAATGAATTAATTTGATCAATTTTGATTTAATTTATTCAACCAGAGTATTTATTAAAAAAAATTGTACATATTCAATCATAGATAGATGTCAAGCTGAAATTGTTCTTGGAAAAAAAGATAAAGCTTCGGCTTTATGTTTATTTTTAGCTCGGGTGTTCAGATATATAAATTTACGCACATCCTAAAACAAATATTAATTTTTTTTGTTACACGGATTTTTTGCACAAATTTTTACCAATGTTTATTGGTTGATTCTTGTGTAATCAAAACCCGCACATTCCGCACATTGAATTTTATACACTGCATGCATGTCATGTCTAAATCTCCATTTTTCCATCTCATTTCATATAACATTATTATTCTACAACTTTTCATGATTCCCCATAAACATTTTACTGATCTTATGCCTTTGAAATATATGAAAAATTTATTGTCTGAACTCTGGGAATGTGGGATGTGACCAGTCTACAATTGTATTCTAGCTTTCTTGACATTTTTCTTCAAGTAAATAGGCATGTACTTGCCTCCAATAAAGTCATTGACCGTGACTTCTTTGTGAAAATTGGAAGGAAGTCCATTAATATATTTGACAGAATCTTTCTCAGAGGTTAATAGTTGAGTAAAGGAAGAAATTCAAAATTGATAATCCTCCGCATAATCAATCAGATAATCTGTATGTTGTATGCATTTAATGGGGCTGTGCAACAAAAATTATATATATGATTACATAAAAATGAAAAAGTTTATAATTTCCTTCGTGATTTATTTTTTTATCACATAACAATTTCTCTTCCTTTCTTCTCAAATAAAAAAATTCATATAATGTTGTCACCAGCATACTTTCAAACAAATAAAACTTGGAGTTACTTGGTTATTTAAAATATAGAGAACGTGAAGATGATTTTACAAGTGATAAATCAACAGAACACATGTCTTATGTTAAAAACCTGAATACCTTAAGGAAAATTCGAAAGAATGTCAACAAGTCGAACAGTGTCTTTGTAATTTGAAGGTAAACATATCAAGTAAAATATCATGAGTTAGCACAGAGCTGGCATGTTGACACTTAAATAGCCAGCTGAGTACGCCTTGGTTGGTGATAGTGGGGTACGTCCTTCTTTAAGCATCAAGGTACGTCCTGGTTTCTATGATGCGATTGAACAGGTACGTCCTGTTTGGTTGTAAAGGGTATGTCCCATATCATGGTTACCACATGTTGATTTCTTGGAGCAATTGAATGGGTATGTCCTGTTTGGTTGTAAAGGGTACG
This sequence comes from Entrophospora sp. SA101, assembly GCA_958430865.1. NCBI lineage: Eukaryota > Fungi > Glomeromycota > Glomeromycetes > Entrophosporales > Entrophosporaceae > Entrophospora > Entrophospora sp. SA101. The sequence goes on from CAUDNR010000944.1 coordinate 5,161, forward strand.
TCCCATGCCAAGTTTCTTCCAGCTTTTGGTGATGCCCTGATGACATACATCAAGTTAAACAAAACTATTATAATTTTGTATCAAAGTATGAAAAAACAAGTGAAGATGTAAATTCTTTCTGGTTGTCTATTGATATGAAGAAACAGCTTGATATAAAAAAGGTGAGTGTAGTGTTTTCTATAAACTCTTTATGTTTCAGATTGACTGATTTAGAATATGAAATAGTTGCAGTGCGCAGGAAATGCACTAGATGCGGTCGCCAATGAAACACATTTAAGATCAGTTGTAATGAGTGAAATAATATCTATTATGAAACAGCCACTGGAGCGTAGTGATGATATCTACCACAACAAAATTGGCAATAATGTCATTATTCCAAGGGTTTGTATTAATTTTTCTTAGTATTTAGCATTTTATAGCCAAATTTTTATATACATCATTTATCCACAATACAAATGAAGAATCGAGTTATTTCTACCGACAAAAGAAAAAGAGTAGACCAATCTGATTATGAGGAATCAGCATTATTGTTTGATGAATCTAACGAAGATACAATCATGGAAAATATTCATCTGGAAAATATAAAAAAATTTTACATGTGTCAATTGTAAGTTTAATAATAAAAAAGTGTAAAACTTGCATCGGCACTGTAAGATTTACACAATATTATGTCGGCATCGTAAGATTTATGCAAGTTTACGCTAAATTAATTTCCTGATGTTGATGAAAAAACACTTGAACAGGAAATCAAATTGCCACTAGCAAGTGTTAATAGCTCTTCGAAGGTAAACCTTAATGTTAATAGTTAGGAAGATATATTCAGTAGGCTCATTGTATTGTCATCAATAGGCACCAAAAAATATTATGGGTGTGGATATCATCGAAGCCTTCCACAAATATCAAAACACAATTCCAAAAACCCGTAGAGTTTTCATGTAAGCTTGATATTGTTTTATCATTGTTTTTGGTAATGATCCAATTATTGATACATTTTATACACTTTCCATCCAATAGCCCTGCATACTGGGGAGTTCTAGACTTAACCGGTGAAAGTTTATATGACTGCAAACAGTTCACAGAAAAGGACATAATGCAACAATCACAAGGCTTTGCCGATAATATTTACTGGAAAACAATGCCTCCAGAAAAGAATATACAACAATATTTTGACAGTAATTGTGAGAAAAAGGCAGATGATATTAGAAAACTAGATGTAAACATCCAGTTTATGTATGTATAAGTTTTCTTTGATTATATTTTGTCATCCAGTTATAGTGTTCTGATTCTGGATTGCTGTACAGGAAAAGCAATATGGTTAACTTTCAGGGAATGATGACGGAAGAAGAGCTAAAAATGAGTTCAACATTTCCACTATTTCGTGGGGTGTTTACTTCTGATAAAATTAAAAGTACTTGGTAAGCCATTTATTTGCATTGATTTTTTGGGGGCTGATTCCAAATATTCAGAATTAATAATAACTATTCTGTGTATGTAAGGGGGGAAGTTCAAGCTTTGTCTACAAACTATGCATGTAATGAAACAGGAAATCCATTTAAAAGAGCACGAATAGGCAGATGAGTAGATATGAAAAGTACTTTGGTTAAAACATCTAATAAATTTGAGATTATTTACAGAGAGGTGGCAGGGGTTTGGGACCATTCGGAATTCCCATTGCTTGTTGTAAGAAGAGCTATCTTGATAAGTTAAAGCTGATGATAATTATGCGTGATAGCATCAACTGTTTGCTAAAAGAGTGTAAATACATATCAGATGAGAGACATAAGAATTTAACAATATATGGCTGGCTCCAAATTGGTAAGTCTTGCCTGCGCCATTATACTTAGGCAGGTTTAACTTGCTAATGAATTTCATTTTATGAATAGGTCTAGAACTTAACTTTTATGCCATGGATGGTCAGGAAATGGCATATATAGATTTGGCTTAGTTGATCAATGCAGATTACCATCAGACGAGGATGAATGTGGGATGCTTGAGGATGTGTAAAGACTGGTGCTGTAAATTATGATGATGGTAGTAATTGTATTTACGGCATATAAAAAGTGGTTGCAATTACCTTTGCGACCACTTTTGCAACCATACTTTTTCCTTTTTTGGATTATGGCACTAGTGTTTAGTTGTAAGTAATTATTAATAATTAATTGTTAAGATATTATTATTTTGAATACCTTGGTTTAAATTTTAAATTGATTAAATTTAGAAAATATGTGTGGAAGTTGTCTTCATACCAACGTCAAAGTCCATCGATAAATGAACGAAGCTTTTCACACGATTTTACAAAGCCTATGGTTGATTTTTTTTTGTTGGGTGCTACCGAACTAGCAAGAAGATGGGACGGATGTGTCCCACAATCCACAAGCAATCATTATGATACGAACGCGGGTCCAATAAAACATCCAGATTTTTATTCGTATTTTGAAAATTTTCAATTTGAATTCAATTATGATATAATATTTATGTAAATTTCTTATGATCCATTTTACGATGGAGACAATTTATTAAATCACATAAAAGAAGACAAGTTTTGTCTTGGAAGATTTATGAAGGATGCTTGGGATCATATTATTAAAAAATTTGGTGATTCTGATATTATTTTGGAAGATTTGATGGATTTAAGAATTATCGCATTCCACCTTCATGGCAAGATGTTTACTATTAACAATTGTTGATGATTTTATATCCATTTGCATGGATGATTAATAATTTATTTATATTAAATTACAGAAACCACAATGGATGTCTATGTGATGGACCTTGGACTTAGACCGCTACAGCGAATGATGTTGATTGATACAATTCTATTACCAATAGACAGCATTACAAATGATATTATCACATTTTGTGATAAACTATTGAAAATTAATTGGTTGATCCGAAAAAACATAAGAATAATCAAGAAAATTGATAAAATTCTGGATGTTAAAAACCAAGTCGCAGTAGAAACATTGTCGTATTCAGCACTAAAATTTACTTCATTTAAATCACCACCAGATAATAATAATTATTATTATTTGTATCAATAATAATTTCACAAGATGTTGGATTTTATAGATAAAGAATCAATAGTAGAAATAAATTAAGTCTGATCTTAACAATTGCTTTTATTATATTAAAAATATCTATAACAATTTAATTTAATAATATTCTTGAATCAATAAATTCAGGCTAAATTTTTTAAATATCCTCAATTGCATAAAATTTCTATGTTCATTGTTCAAAAAATATATTTATTAATTAAATAATGAAAAAAAATGTCTAAATTATAAATTAATTACAATGTCTTTTTTGAATTTTAATTAAAAAGTCCAAACAAATATAGTGATAATTTTTTTTTAGCTAGTAATTAATGCCTTTCATGATATTAAAGGCTTTAATTAAAAATTTTTATCTTTGAATTGCATCATGTATATGATGGAAGTATTGGAAGCAACATTATTTAGTGTAATTGCCACGCCCACTTTGCCCATTCTCTCAACACCCTCATCAATTATTAATAATTATTCTTTTGCAATGTGAAGGTGTTTCCAATGACAACTTCATATTAACATGCCCAAGATTTGTCCACACGCTGTAATCATTCTTTAAAAATAATTTACATTTAGACTCCATTAGCTGAGTGATGGTCTGTTCTAATTCACTTCTTGCTCATTTTTTTGCAATGATGATGATCTGGAATAAACTATTTCTCCAGGAACTTGAAGCCCTGCTTTACCTAAAAAACAAAGTAAATTTAAGTTATTTAAGCAAAAGACAAAAACTAAATTCAATCAATTGATTGAGAACAAAAAACACCAAATCCAAGAGTTAGTTGCTAGAATAGAAGTAAACAGATAATTAATGGAGAGTTAACTTACATGCTTTTAGATTTAGAAAGGACAAGTTGAAAAACTTGTGATTTTTGTTCTAATCTTTATGGAGAGGATAATAAGTCTGTTAATCAAATAGTAGCTTGTATTAAAATAAATGGTAAATATGTTGCAGATGATGTAGTTTGTGAGAGCTATAAGGAAAAGTTTGAAAATGATGAACTAGAAAAATGTGAGAAATGTGGCAGATTACAAACCAGACATTACCTTGATGTTCTTAGTGGTAAATATATTTGTTTTTGTGTCAAATATGAAGAAGATATGGAAGAAAAAGAACTTCATCTCTTGCCTCATGAAGAAATAAGTCAATATGCTTTCTACAAACAGCAAATAAACTCTCTGAAAAAACAACTAAACAAGACTGAAGAAGCCTAGAAATTGAAAGGGAAGAAGTAATCAAATTTCAAGAAAAGTCTGAGGAATGAGGTAAGAGGCAAAAGCAAGAACTTTTGGATAGAATAAAAGAATTGGAGACTGAACTAGAAAGATTAAAAAAATTAACCCCTAAAGAACTAGTTGATAAATTAAGTGCTAAAGAAAAGGAAATCAATGATTTAAAAGTTCAATTAACCCAATTGCAACAACAGAATGGTCAAATTGCTCAAATTGAAGTTAAAGAGACTAAAAGATGATCTTGATTGAAAATGAGAAAGTAGTTTCTGTATAAATTGAAATTCATTCCAACTATCAAAGAAAATGGTAGTTATTTTCTTTTCCCAACATTTATTATTTTTCTATCTCCTTGGTAAATTTCATGGGTAATCCTTTCTTTTCTTAGATAAGCTTCAAGCATTTGAGTATCATTTATTTTGAAAATGTAAGGAGCAATTTTTTTACCTTGTTCCTTCTTCAAAATACTTCTAATGGTGGTATAATTCTTGGATTCCATAGTAGATCTGATATAAATGAGTTTCATATTAACTATTTTTATATAGGTGTAGCTCTATATCACTTAATATTAAGAAGATAGCAAATAGGAGATTTTAACAATCACATTACTAAATTTTGATCTCTGAAATTCTGATAATACCAATGTTCACTTAGTCTGGTTTTGTTGCAGCATGCCCCATATACATGAAAAGGATTTAATTCATTGTGTTTTACATAGTGGTAATATACTTGGGATTATGTGGTCCAGTTGATGAAAAATAATCAGATAAAGTCTATGGAATTGTATCATATGTTCCACCTGAACTACTCAGAGGTAAAAAGAATCTGATATCTATAGTGTTGTGATGTTAATATTTGCAGGTCACCCACCAGCTCACAATCATTGTTTAATTTTTGATATATGTGCAAAAGATTTACAAGCACCAATATTACCAGGAATGCCTGATTACACACAAATGATGCAGAGGTGTTGGGATGTGGATCCATCAAAAAGACCAACTATTAGAGAGCTTTTTATTTTTCCTGATAATAAACATGAAGAAATTCTCAATAATATTGATAACAATAATAGGAGTGTCAATAGTGATTCACAATAAGCACACAAATCACATCCAGATGCATATCATAAAAGTAGAATATTAGATGAAGAGATTGCTAAATCAAAAGCTTTAAAAGTTATAAAGTAATGACAGTTCATTAAATAATCTTGATTTTAACTCTCTTCTCTAAAATGTTAACAAAGATGAAATAAAAATTCCATTATTAATTACTATCTATCCATTAATTATTACTAACAATATTTTTATTTATTATTAAAAGAAAGAATCGATGAGTGATTAATTTTAATATCCAATGTAAATTTATTCATTATAATTATTTATTTTTTTATTCGTTATTTCTAAATTTTGTAGTAATAAACTTTTTACAGTTCCCGATTCATGTTAAGTTGTGATATTGCAACGTAGCCTTTGATCACGGCTTAGCTTTTGGGCTATTCTTGTCAGTTAATAGCAAGCAACTCGCAATAATTCAGTGCTTGTCAATTAATTAGTTTACGAATTTACTTTGGTTTTTACTTCTTGTACCTAATAATTGTAAGTAAATAAAATGGTTCTTTTATTTTACAAAACTCAAAGGCCTCTATGAAGTTTCTTTTATTCGTTTGTGACTGATTTATTTCAGTTGTTTATGTAAAAGTGTGTATTATAAAATAAATTTTTTAAGCATTAAAGTTGATTTATCGAATAATTTACAACAAAATTTTTTTATGACAAATTATATGTTTCACTATACAACCAAAGAGTAAAATTATAGAATACTTGGCTCAAATATTAACAATGTTATGGTGCGCGCGCAGTCTTGAGCTGCGACACGCGGTCAAATTTCACAATAGTGTTATTTTTAATTCGTTAACACAAATAAAATGTTGAAACTTTGTCATGTCATATATAATAGAGCGAGTGGTCTTTAAGCAACTGATCACATTAACACAAACCTTGGTTTTTTATAACTATGAAAATCAATTTCTGAACATATTTGCTTGTTCTTTATCATTGCCAGCGACCACTCAACCAATTACGGGTGAAACAATAACTTCTACATCACCATCTCCTTTGTTAACATTTTCTTGTTTGTAGTCTCCAGGAAAACTATTGATAAAGGATACACTATCTTTGACCACAAGGTAAATCATCTAAATCCATCCTTCTTCCTAAAGGATGATCATCACAAGTATAAGGAGAGAAATGCATCCATCCTATGCATGCTGTCAAAATTAATCTGGCTTTGGCTCAATTCCCAAAATCTCAATTTTTTATTGCGTCTGACTCAACTCAATTAATCAAAAAGCCACCTGATCGATCAACCTATCTCTACTCCAACTAGTCAAAATCTTCGTATGAAACAAGTTGTTCAATAATTTATTTATCAAAGAACTATTTTTTCTCGAATTTCATACAATCTTCTAAAGTATTGTTAAAGCAATCTTTGGAATGTCATAAACATGTGTTTTATAAACCTTAATAACTTCAATGTCGTCTTATTAGTGATATTCGAATTATTCAAATAGAAACTCCATCTCGGGATATGACGTGAAAATTTAGAGTTAATTTTGAAGTATCTGTTATAGAAACCATATTTGCCTATAAAAAACCGTCTAAAAGGTAATGTCAGTCAGACAGGATTTCACGCGATCGACATATCTATTGTCATAGCAATAGTACAAACTGAATAGGGTTTTACTAGCGAATGGTTTTGGGTATGATTTGATTGGTTCTCAAGTTGAAACTTGTTTGTTTGTCTTTATTCAAGAAAGTTATTCTAAAAGTGGATCGAATTCAAGTTGTTTAATTAGAGGTCCACTTTAAAATTGTCTATTAACATCATATTTGACGTGCTGATAGTGGCAAATTTTTTGCATGATCACATTTTCGGGCAACGATATAATAATAAACTAATTACTAAAAAAGAATTTTTTTATTTATCCATTATTATTAAATTATGTATGTGTTATTAAGTAGTCTAGAAATTTTTGTAATCTATAATATCTTTTTTTTTTTTTTTTTGAAAAATAAAAAATTCTATGCTTTTGATTTTTAAAAGCCTTCTTCATAATATTTCTGTTGCTGTTACTGTTGTTGTTGTTGTTGAAGATTCGAGTGACCGGCAGTTTTTGTATAGGAAACTTCATCATCGTCATCAATTAATTCTTTAACTTCCCAAACATGCAGCTTATTACCAACAGAAAATTCAAGATCCTCTTTTGTGATGGAATCCCAATATTTGTAAACCATCATAACAGCCAACAATGTAGAAGCTGTTCCAAAAAATAATCCATCAAGATAATGTTTAGCAACATCGCAAATGCGAACTGAGAACAAGTAAAGAGTAGTTTGTCCAATTGCATAGAATGACACTCCAAAGAAAATATCACCAAGTGGCCAACGATCTTCAAGAGTTTTGATTACTAGTAGAATTTGAAGAACGATATAGATCACAAGTGCTGCACCATTAAATACATATAATATTATCAATAAGATAAAAGGGTGTAATGGGTTTAGTCCTACTTTTGATGAAAATGTTGCGACAGCTAAAAAGGTGACAGCTCCAAATACAAATAACGATGAAAGACGAATTGTCTTTTTGAAAAAAAAATTTTTTTTTTTATTCGAGAATTAAAATTCAAAGATATATATATGATGATTGGTTATTAGAAAAACAAAATAAATATCTACCCAAATTGATAATGGTGTGCCATCTTCAATAAATTGAAATCCTATAAAGCCATTAAATAATAAACACCAAAATGTTGTTGTGATAAGACCAATATGCACAGCAGTGAAATACTAAAAATAAAAAAGTATTTTTTAGGAGAAAAAAAATTATTAATTAAAAAATAAAATTGCAAAAAAAAAAAAACAAAGATATATATATAGGTAACTTACAGAATAAGCTTCGGATGCGGTAGGAATAATGCCAGAGGTAAGCAATGATTCTAGAAAAGTAACCATCATATACAAATAAAAGAACATTACCATTTCCTTACGACCTAATCAAGTAAATTAATATTACTAATATTGTTGTGTTTATTGTAAAAAAAACATGTCAAGAAATTACCAACCGACTGCAGTGTATTTTGATTTTATATGATAAATCATAATGGTCGTCATGACAAGAGCAATTGCATGTACAATAATTGTAGCTAAAAAATGAAATATAATTTTGTAATTTGTACTTTATGCTCGTAATATTATGATGTTATGTATTTATATATTCACCTGGTTGAAAAATCAACATTCCTGCTATTTCGATATTTCTTGAATAACATGTTGGCTCTATACCTGCTTCAGAACCAACAAGAGGACATAAAGTAAGTGCGATTTCCTGACAAATTCTATCAAAGTCGCCGAATTTTACCATTATAATTTTAATTTTTTCGATCGATATTATAATAGAGGAGAAAAGAAAAGCAAAAAAAGAATGAATTATTTAATCAACGGATTAGTTGAGAATGATTGTGTTTATGAATGAATGTGTAAATATTTTTTGGGATTTTAATGAAAGGGAAGAAAGAGAATGTTAAATTATTATATTTAATGTGAATGAATTTGGAAAAAAATCGAATTAAACAAAAATAGATATGTGGTGTAGTGTATTAAATAACATGCACTATTTATTTATAAAGAATTATGTATTATGTACGTTATATTTTGAATTTTAAAAACTGTGATCGAATCTCATTAAAAAAATAGATAATGTGAGATTGCGTCCGAGATAAATACGTGATTTTGACTTTTCAGTAATTTTAGGATCGGGAAAACTCTATTGAATGTGACCGCTAACACTATGGTTAGAAAATGCTTTTTTTTAAAAAAAGGCGAGACCGATCCGCACCGATAAAAAATGAAAAAAGCCATCAGTTACACAAATATTTTCGGGATCTGCAAAAGCAATGTATTTCTTCGAAGAATTTTCCAAGAAGGCCAATCATTATTGTTATACACACATAGGAGTGTTATTAACTCAAAATTGACTTTTGGGCAACATCACCCGTTTCTATTTATCAGGCTAAATATTAGAGGTTATATGCAAAACTATTAATAAATTTTATAACTTTAAGCTAATATCACCTTAAATTTCACCCACTTATGAATATGACCTTATAAAGGGATTAATTCAATTAGATATAAAATTTATTATTTTAAATAAAAGTCCAATGAAATGAATAATGTTGGATTGATTACCATTATGAAATGAAATTAGAAACTAATGCTAATAATAATTTTTAAACTCGTCATTATATGTAAATAAAAGAACACATTTAAAAAGACCTCAAAAAATAAAAAGGCTTACCATTAGTTCTCTTCTTTCTTTCAAAAAACATTTAACACCTCATATCCATGTATAATCCAATTTGTCTTCAATATTGCTTGCTTAAATTTTGTTCCTCGTCATTTTCTGCCATCATGAAGTTCTGATGACTCAAGGATCCATTTGCATTGTCAATACCCTGTTATTGAGAATTTAATCATAGATGTTAGTGGAAGTCATCTCTCTTAATAAATGATTACTGAAACTAAAATGGCAAATTAGTAGCTGAAATTACATACAAACACTGTAATCTAAAATAAATCAAATATGTAGCATGGTTTATGCTTATCCATATAAAGAATATTGAAAAGCCAAAATGATTGCAAAAATTGCCTTTTTTCCCAAAAACCATTCCACCAACAATCTAAATACACCAATTTTTTTCTTAAAAGTATTTTAATTAATAAATTATCTACTAGGTAAAATTTTGTATGTTCTCGGCTATTTTGATTTGCATTATCAAATGTGTTCAGAAAATTGGTTCACATACAGTAAAGTTTTCCTGGTCCATTTTAGTTCTACATTCCACAATCCAATTTCCTTTCCTTTCTAATTCAATTTCAAATATCACAATTACTTCAATTACTTCACTACACAATACAATTCCTTGCTAACATACTCTATAACAGTTCATTGTTATCCTCACTGTGTAAAAATTATATGGCTAGGAAAATAATTTATTCAATTAAGAAATATTTTGAATTTCATTCTTTTTTATTTAAAGGTATTGATGTTTTTATTATATATACATTACTGCATCAGTGAAGAAAAAGATAATGATTAAGATCAATATTGTGAAAAGAAAGTGAAGGAATTGAAGCAATATTCAAATGATTTTGATGTTACTTGGTATTCAGAATTGATACAAATTGTAATGACTAATGATGCCATCTGTAAATCAGATTTATAGAAGTTGTATCTATCAACTGAGTTGTCATACTATTTGCAATCAAGTGCCAAAATCTGTAATTCTCTGTACAGTGTGGATCATCTATGCTCAAAAGCTAAAAATTTGAAAAATTATGTGATCCACATGTTGGATTTTTAAAAAACCACCATCATTCAATTCAGCTTTAAAAAAGGAGTCAATTCATGTAGGGTAATCACGTGGTAGATCTAATAGAAAACAATGGCTCAAAAAAAAATAATTCAATATTAATATTACAAAGGCTTCTAGTACTATTATTAAATAAAGACCCCAGACTTTAATTCTCCATTCTTTTGAGTTTATATCTGAATTTCCACAATGCTTGCAAGTGAATGTTAGTATTAATTTCAATTAATTTTCTGTGGAAATAATATTGTTGAACTTAAACTATTGTCTTAAATGATTTATTAACAGCATTTCCAATTTCCAGATTATTTGATTATGTATTTTATAATCTAACTTATTCACAATGTGTATTTCTAGCTTCTTTTTTTTCTTTTTTTTTTTTACATTCCGATTTGCTTGATATAATTCAAGTTTGATATCAAAAGAGCTTGAGAACTTTTAAATGATAAAAGGTAATCCATTAGGGAGTGTAGATATCACTTTCTTCTACTATCCTATAAAAATATTGCTGAAATTCCATATTATCAACAGTAAGAGAATGAAATAATATTTATTCTTTTATTATTATAAATATTTGCGTTTGAAGATTATTGTATATATGACTAATTTTTTACACAATAGGTGGTGATAAAGATAGCTATAATCATCTCATGATTACAAATAACAAAAACATCCTGCTAATATGCAATTGCTGGTGTTGTAATGTTTGCAAGTTGCCGAAATGGATATAGATCTAAAAGTAGTTCCTTGACATTTGTTATACAATGCGCAAAATCAACTTTGTTTGTTTTACGCTTGACTTTATTTGATAAATCATTATAAAAAAGATCCAGAGCTCAGACCTGTCCACCAAGGTCACTAACGCAGCAATTAAAGGTCTTGTTATTATTGATATAGTTTGATAGTGAGAGTTCGGAGTCAGCAATACTTTGCTAATACTCCACATCTCCTCATCTTGAAGAAGACAAAATGGTAAGTGAAAATAAATATATGTTGATTCTCTGAACACTTTTTCAAGAGGACCCTGAATTGTGCCAGATAAGATTGGTAGATAGAATATATCTCCGCTACTGCAACCCAAACTTCCAGCAGAATGTACAATTTGACGAACTGGATTTCCTTGGGGATCTGACTCTTTACCACACTTGTGCAAAAGGTTTAGCTCATCAATGGCGAGGACAATAAATTTAATATAATTATCAAAATTCCTATCACTATTAACACCCTTGAGAACAACCCCAGGTGCATGGCTAATCTTATGGCTACATTTCTCCTGAAAATCTTCATATTCACAAGGCCCACCAGAGATAAAAATGTTCATAGAGTATTCGATCCCTTAGCAGTGGGCACATCTTCTGGTGATGCAACAGTGCTATTTCCAAAGGTAACATTGATGGTGTACATTCGATTTTTGATCATATCTAAAAGTTCTTTGTCATCTGTATAATATTCAGTTTCGTTATAGAGTAAATTGGGAAGTTCTTGGAGGAATCTACTTTTTCCTGTGCCTGGTCCATTAGCCAAGATGTGGGATAGGGTGGTTGTTTCAGTATTTTGTCTTGAGGTTTTTAAATCTTTGGACTTCTAGAACCTTCAAATAATGTCCTCATTGTTTCATCTCGACCTTGCAAGGGAAACTTGGCACCATATGAAATCCACTAACTGATTAAGTATATATACAAATCAGTGTGTAATCAGAAACAAAATAAAAAAACAAACCATACCTTGGGTGTAAAAATTTCATCAGAATGCTTCAAAGGTTTTATCCAGCTATAAATTGATTCAACATCATTCCAATTAACTTCATCTATATGGCAGGAGGTGACGGATCAGGTATAATAAAAAGTCGTAAGCAGTATACCAAATAAATAAACAAAATGGAATGAATAGAAATATTTTTTTGTATATTTTTTTTATGCAATTTTTTCATTACCTTCTTCCTTTCCAAAGTTTTCAATAGTCTTATGTGCATTAATCGCCACAAATATGTTCTGATGATTTCTTGTAACAAGGTGTTGGGAAGTTTTCAATTGTGATATGGAAACACTGACATCAAAAGAATCAAAAATCAGGAAATTTTGCCAAAAGTACAACAACACCCATATTCATTAGATGCTGATAGAAATGGTTACAGTCGGAGAAGAAATTATACGTGATATTTATGGGAAGATGCTAGACGAATATGAAGAGCCCCTAATTGTATTGGTGGTAGTGATAGATTCTACAAAGCTGAATACATGGATTGGGATCTACAAAATATAGGCAGGAAAAGCTCTAAAGTGTTTCAATGACTGTGTATGCTTGTATGCTGCCTGATATGAAAACTTGCTTTGAAAACCTGTACTTTTGCTTTTAATTACTGAATTATGTTTTTGACATTTGATGAAATGGTGTGTATATTTTTAATTATATAATTTTATTGTATAGATGGTGTCGGGTCCTCATGTGAGCATCATATATTAGGGGCATCGCCTTTACA
>CAUDNR010000945.1:0-13717 GCA_958430865.1 Entrophospora sp. SA101
TTCGAGTTTATTATAAAAATCACGAGATATTTTAAAAAAACTTCATGTGACACGAATTTCGAATTTATTTTCACATAGAAAAGCAGCCTCAGGGAAATGTCACACGACTAGTAATATATATAAAAATTTTCAATAAATGTCCGTTATACGGAATAACAAGGTTTATTATATAAATCCGTTATAACAAAATTTTTATTTAATAAAAAAAAATAGAAATAAAGTTTTGTCCGGTATAACAAAAATCCGTTATAACGAGGTCCATTATAACGAGGTTTGACTGTATTCCGAGTTTTTGGTCAGAAATTTTTTTCTATAATAATGGACACAAAGGATTCTTTTCAAGAAAAAAAGGTTTGCATTTCATTTACAGGTAATATATTCCTAATTTTATTATGATATTAAATAAATAATAAATATATATATAACGTATAAATATATATATATATAATAAAGGTGGTAAAGATAGTACTTTAACTCTACATTTATTATCATTACAACCAAACTATAACATAACATCATTGATCACCTTTGCACCATCTAAAACTAACTCTTCAACACCACGTTTTTTATCACATCCACAAGATTTGATTCAATTGCAATCTCAATGTTTATCTATTCCTCATAAATTTATTGAAATTTCTGCTCCATTTCTAGAATCATATCGTAAACAAATATCTTTATTAAATGTTGATTATTTGGCCACTGGTGATATTTTAGATGTGTGTGATGGATTCATGGAGAAAGCTGTTAAAGAAACTGGTGTGGAATTGTTAAGACCATTATGGTGCAAGGACAGAAAAGAAATTTTGGAAAAGATTTTTGAATTAAATTTTGAAATTTTGGTAACTTGCGTGAATTTAGAAAAATTACGAAAATCAATTGTCACTCTTAAAATTTCCAATAACAATAATAATATTGATGATGATGTAGAAAAAATTGGTGGGATGTTAGTAGGTAAAGTATTAAATAGAGATTTATATCAAACAGTTTTGAAAAAATTTAGTGATGAATATGGAATGGATGAATGTGGTGAATATGGGGACTTCCACACAATGACACTTGATGCCCCATTATTTAAAAAACATATCATCATCAAAAATGCTCATAAGAAATTATCTGACTGTGGAAATTTTTTGTATTATTTGATTGAAGATTGTGAAATTGTTGATAAAATTTTTAAAGATAAAAAGATACTTTAATAAATTGAGAATAATTAAATGTAATCCTGAACTACTGAATCAAGTCAAATGTTCTTTTGGTTTTTATGTAAATTTTCAACCTGGAAGTCTAAACAGTGGCAAGGAAGCCACTACCCAATTCTGGTTTATTTAAAACCGTGCTTTGCCTAGTGAATTGTAATGGTAACGATCTGAAATCGTGCTACAATAAAATTTTTTGATAAAAATGAATTTTTGTAGAGTTATTTTATCATCATCTAAACAAACTTTTATTGATTCATTTTGGTCAAAAAACTATATATTTTCAAGGTCAATTTCTTCCGAGAAATTACGAAAATCAACAAATCTAAATTTGGATGAATGGGAGGCAATAATTGGTCTGGAAATACATGCACAAATTAATTCGAAAACAAAACTTTTTTCCTGTATGTGTTTCCTGATAATTCACATCCTTTATTTATTTATTTTATTATCTATTTTCAATTTCTTAGTTTGATAATTTCATAGCATCTTCTACACTATTCAATGAACCTGTTAACACCAATATTTCATTGATCGATGCTGCATTTCCAGGAACAATTCCGGTAATTCAGTCTAATACATGAATTAGAAAAAATCATGTAATAATAATGATAATGTTGGTGATAATGATAATAATAATAACAACAACAGTAATGATAAATACCAAAAATTTTGTTACCTAGAGATTGAATTCCAAGTGTGTTGATCATGCAATAGCTACATCTTTATCATTATCAGGAAATGTTCAATTGGTTTCTTTTTTTGATAGAAAACATTATTTTTATCCTGATTTGCCTGCTGGTTATCAAATCACTCAGCATTATGGTAAATAGAAATGTGTGTGCATTGTTTTTTTTCATAATTTTTTGTTAATTAACATAATTATAGCACCAATCTCTATTGGTGGAAAAATTTGTTTGTCAAAATTGGATGGTCTTGAGTATGATGCTCAAATAAGAATCAAACAAATACAATTAGAACAGGTAGAAATTATATATATAGCTTATTTCTAATTTAACATGGATATTATTAATGTATGGATCATAAATATTATCAAGGATACTGGAAAAAGTACCCATGATGTTATGACATTGGTTGATTTAAATAGAGCTGGAGTAGGATTAATGGAAATAGTAACAGAACCAGATATAAGGTAAATTTTGAAAAAAAAATATTTCAATTATTAGAATAGTAAGATAATCATTCCATATACTTTCTAGGACATCAAAAGAAGCAGGATTGGCATTAAGAAAATTACAACTGTTGCTTAGAACAATTGGATCTTCTGATGGGAATATGGAAGAGGTTTTTAATTTTTATTAAAATTTTATAATTATGCAAATTTTAAGTTAATAATATTTTTCTACATAATGTTAGGGATCCTTAAGATGTGATGTTAATGTTTCTGTTCATAAACATGGAACACCATTTGGCACAAGGTGTGAAATTAAAAATTTGAACAGTGTAAAGTTTTTAATGTTAGCAATAGGTAATATATATAATTTTAATATAAACAAATTGTAGTTTTTTTGTAAAATTATTATTATTAATGGCTTGTCCATTAGATGCAGAAATATATAGACAAATCCAAGAATTAATCAAAGGAAATTCAATTATTCAGGAAACAAGAGGCTATGATGTTCCAGCTAATAAAACTTTTAAATTAAGAACCAAAGAAACTTTAACTGACTATAGGTAAATTAAGCTGAAATCTTTAAAGGTTTAGTAATAATAATAATAATAAATTAATTAAGTTATTTCATAAATCAAAATATTAGATACATGCCAGAGTCTGATTTACCACCATTACTATTAACAAAAGTAACCTTAAGATAATTTATATTACTTGTTATTAATTTTAAATATTACAAATATATGTTTATCTTTTTAATGGATTTATTTATTTATTTAGAAACATATTACCAAAATATTTGATTCTTTACCAGAATTACCAGACAATAAGAAGAAAAGATTGTTGGAGCAATATAATTTATCAATACATGAAGTTAATGTTTTAACTAATGAAATTGGATCATCAGAATATTTTGAAGAGGCAATTAAATTTGAATCTATTCTTTATTAAAAAAACTTTTGATAAATTTACAGAAATTATTTGCTATTACCATTCTATATTTAGGTATCAAAGAATCGTAATTCACAACATGTCATAAATTTTATTATACATGAATTGTTTGGAGTTTTAAACCTTAAAGGATTAAAGTTTTATCAGAATCCTGTTTTAATTGAGCAACTTGGCTCTTTAATTGATTGTGTTAACAATAACGAAATATCCGGTAAATAAATTTTCTAAAAACCCTGTAATAATGTTATTATTATTATGGACTCTAAAACAATATTATTATTTTATTATTATTATTCTTGGATAAATTCAGGTAAGATTGCTAGAAAAGTTTTAATGATGATGGTTGATGGTGATACACGTCTACCAAAAGATATCATCATTGAAAAAAGTTGGCAACAATTAAGTGATATTGATGAACTAGAGAAATTATGTAAATCAGTTTTAAAGGAAAATCCAAATTTGGTATATATTTTTTACTTATGTAAAAATTAAAAATATAATAATTTGTTAATTTAATTATATTCTATTTAGGTGATGGAAATAAAAGTAAAAGAAAAAGAAAATCTAATCCAATATTTTATTGGTCAAGCAATGAAACAATCAAAGGGAAAAGCAAATCCCAAAGTATTAAATGATTTATTTAAAAAATTAATTTATAAATAAATAATTGTGGGTATAAAATTATTTTACCAACTAGGAAATAAAATTTATACAATGGAAAAAAAATCATAATATATGACCCTTAAATAATTTAAATGATTAAAATTTTTAAAAATTTGGTCAATTACATTTTTAATATGCATAATTTGAAAGCCTGAAGCTATATTATAGTCTTAGAATCTTTTTAATGCTTGTATATTCTTTTTATCCATTTTATCTGAGGTCCTTGAGATAGAGATATATAGCATTCCACTATCTACTCTAGATATTAAATGTGGTAAAGCAAAAATTGAAAAAATTTCTAATGAAGATTAACAACATTATTTTAGGATCCATCCATCCAGGGTTCCTTCAGCTATTTGTTATACAATTATGTGACAAAATGGATTTTTGATAATGTATACAGAGATTGATTCTTTCATGGTTAAAAAATGTTGTGAGATAGTAAAATGTGGACTGGAGTGGAACCAACTCACTGTGTTAAGTCACATGGTGGCCATCAAAATATTTCTATGGTTGGATCTATGCAATAAGGGCTTCACGTGATTTTGGACAAAAATTACTTTCCTTGCTGCCAAATTTAGATATGATGTTCGAGCATTAGTCTAAATTTAGTAATGAGGATCAAAAACTAGTCTAAATTTAGCAATGACCAGAGCTTAAATTCCTCATGAAGCATAGTAAAGTACATGTTTTAAAAAAGAAAATGTTGTGAAGCTTTGTAATACAATGCTGGACTATTTTGAAACAGAAGCTCAGCATTTAAATGAATTTAATTTATATCTTTCATGAATAATTGGTTGGTTGATACAGCCAGCAACTTAAAAAAAAAGAATCATCTGCAGTAACAAAGGGTGTTTCCCCAACTGCTGATGGGATTGTATCATTTGTATTACACATCAGTAATGTGAAGCTTGCTTGGCTGATGAATATTGAAACTAAGTATGAACTTGTATCTACAAATGATACTCATTTCCAAGCTTAAATTTATATAATTAGACATTCTCTAGAATTAATTGATGGGCAGAGGAGTTGGAAAGCTGTAATTTGCTTTTAACAATGATTTATTAAACACTTTATCAAGTAAATTGATGCCATTGATTTAATTGACAAAATAGAGAAATGGAAAAGTGTTTTCTTTGAACTGAATGGTTAGTTTATTTTAAAAACGTCAAATTGTTTTTCATTGATATTGAAGTTTTGAGGATATAAATATAGCTTTAAATTTTTGTCATGAAATTTAAATTTTCTTTTTGAAATAAAATTTGTCTGTCCATATAATAATAATAAAAATCCCGTCTGTCCAAATTTAATAATAAAAACCCATACACACACAATATAAAATTAGTAAAAAATTTCTAATGTCTCAACAAGAACAAAAAAAATGCATCCACCTTACTGCTGCACAAAAATTTGAAATTTGTTCAATAAAACAACGAGAACCAAATAAAAAAAATGTTGATTTGGCTACAGAATTTGGAATCAGTACAAGTCAAGTTAGTGACATCATAAGAAGTTCTAACAAATGGCTTCAAGTTGATCCAAATTCATATCAAGCAACATTAAAAAAATTACGTCCCTCACCTTTAATAAATATTGAAGAGGCATTAATCTTGTGGATTGAAAAAGCTCTTGAATGTAATTTGACAATTACAGGCACCATAATTCAACAAAAAGCCCTAGATTTTGCTGATTTGTTAAATCACCATAATTTTAAAGCATCTCAAGGATGGCTTGAAAATTTTAAACATAGATTCTCAATTCAGGCATTTAATAAACATGGAGAAGCCCAAAGTGCTCCAATAAGTGAGATTCCACAAATGAGACAAAATTTAAGAGAAGTCCTTCAACAGTATAGGTGGGAGGATATCTTCAACTGTGATGAGACTGGTTTGTTCTGAAAAATGGAACCTAATTGTGGGCTATCAACTGGACCACTTCCAGGAACCAAAAAAAACAAGGATAGAGTTACAGTTCTTTTAACATGTAACTCAACTGGCACAGAAAAATTAATTCCCTTATTTATACACAAATACCAAAACCCAAGGCCATTGAGAGGAATAAAAAAAGACACATTACCAGTAAATTATTATTGGAATAACACAGCTTGGATGCAAATTTCTATATGGAATGATTATCTCAAAAAATTAAATAAAAAAATGCAAGATGAAAATAGGAATATTATATTATTAGTTGATAATGCTCCAACACATACCTTAACAGAGGGTGTCACTTTCCCAAACATAACAATTCATTATTTACCACCAAATACCACAGCACATTTACAACCATGTGATGCAGGCATCATTCATAGTTTCAAAGCTCATTATAAAAGGCTATTTTTGAAAAAAAGAATAAATAATTTTGATGAAGAACAGTCTGGCATAGAACCTGATCCAATTAATATTTATCATGTAGTTAAGATGGTTGCAAGAGCTTGGGATTTTGTTACACCAGAAATTATTTCTAATTGTTGGAAAAAAACTGGAATTCTTCCAGAAGAAAATGATTTATATCCTATAGAAATAGAACAAGCCAACAATTTAGTAAATGAAATTCTCCAAGAAGAAGAAAATGCTGTTCAAAATTTAATTAATAATTTACCAATTAATTCACCTCTAACAGCAGCAGAATTTATTTCAATAGATAATGCAGATGTAAGTGTTGAAATGGTAACTGATGAACAAATAATCTTATCACTTACTCCAACTGAGGAAGAAATTGAAGAAAATGTTCCAATGTTACCTTATATTCCAATTAAAGATGCTGTTGCTGCTTTTGAAACTGTTCATAAATTTTTTGAACAAGATAATGATGGTTTAGAATTAGATTATAATGAACTCAAAGTTTTTCATGCATTAAAGAAAAAAATTAATTTGTATAATTCTAAAAGTTTAAACCAAGGAAAATTAACTTCTTATTTTACCAAACGACAATAGCATCATATCAGTTATATTATAATAATAATTATTATTATTATGTTGTACAATTTTATTATCGTTGATATTAATAAAAAAGTTATTTTTAAAACATCACGTGATGATCATCAATTACCTTGGTTACCGGATACCTCGTTATAACGGACCATTGAGGCCAAACCAATATGTCCGTTATAACGAGGTTCGACTGTATGTGAAATTGAAATATTATGGAGTGGGGTGAAATTCTGATTGGCTAATTTGAATTTCATTTTCACGTACAACAGTACCAAAAAATCTGTTTTACACCATATGCGAACGATTTCTTACAATTAAAAAATTTCCATGATTAAGCCTTTAAAAATGCCTCAACAACAGCAATCATCATCATCCATTAAAAAACATTTATATACAGTATCTGATTTAAAATCATTTGTTTTTTATAAATTTTATAAAATCATTTTCTAATAAAACATTATAAAGGGCGCACAATTTTGCATAATCACCAAGTGTTGCATAATTTAATGTTTGTTGCCGCATAAATCTGGGGTCTCTCTCTACATCATGCTAAACGAAACACTGACTTGTTTGATTAAAAGAAGAGCGGTTCAATATTGGAAATTTACATAAAAGATTATATTTTTTTTTTCAAGGGAGAACAAATATATATATACGCTTAATTTTTTTATTGAGATGGGACCGGACCAATCATTTTATTCGTAATTGTAAACCTTTTCTAACAACTTTGTACAATAAGGATAATCATTCCAAATATGGCTATTTATTTAAGTCTTTTTTCCCCAAGCCTTTTTTTGTTCTACATACTTTCTTTTGAATTAATGTCTCATTACGAAAGTAATAATCTTCCTGAAAATGAATATTCACAATTCAGTGAATATCCACCACAAATTAGCACACAAATTTCACAGGACAATCCCGATGAAGTTTCCTCACCTTTATTAACTGATACTCAAAATTCTTCTGGTCTTCGTTATGGTGACATTCCTAGACGTCAACCAAGACGTTATAAAACTACCAAGAGAGTAGAGTTATATGAAGGAAATGTAGTTATAGACTGTCCAGTACCTTCAAAACTTTTATCAATGATTCCAAGGAAAGATGAAATCGAATTTATTCAAATGAGATATACGGCATGCACTTGTGACCCTAATGATTTTGTAAAACAGCAGTATACACTTCGTCAAAAACAACTTCACAATCCTCCAAGATCAACTGAATTATTTATTATACTTACTATGTATAATGTAATTAGTTATCTCAAATATTCGAGTATTATACAATGATTTAAAAATATAATTATTAATATTTTTTAAATTAACAAATTTTTTATTTTTATGTACAGGAAAATGAAGTCCTTTTTGCTCGAACTTTTCATGGTGTGATGAAAAACATTGCACATTTATGTACCCGTAATAATTCACGAATGTGGGGTAAAGAAGGGTGGAAGAAAGCAGTAGTGTGTATTATATCAGATGGTAGATCAAAAATTAATGAAGTCACTTTGAAATATTTAGCAGCAATAGGAGTTTATCAAGAGGGTGTTGCCAAAAATAAAATTGATGGAAAAGAAGTCACTGCTCATATTTATGAATATACAACCCAAATTTCAATTGATAGTGAAATGAAATTTAAAAAATCCGAAGATGGAATATTTCCTGTGCAAGTGATATTTTGCTTAAAAGAAAAGAATGCAAAAAAAATTAATTCTCATCGTTGGGCTTTTAATGCATTTTGTCCTATCTTATATCCTAATGTTTGTGTTCTTCTTGATGTTGGTACTAAACCAGGAACCACTTCTATTTATCATTTATGGAAAGCATTTGATCTCAATCCAAATATAGCAGGCGCATGTGGTGAAATTATTGCTATGAAAGGTTCTGGAGGTGTAAATCTACTAAATCCATTAGTAGCTGCTCAAAATTTTGAATATAAAATTTCCAACATTCTTGATAAACCATTAGAGTCAGTATTTGGTTATATCACTGTATTACCTGGTGCATTTTCAGCTTATCGTTATGTTGCACTTCAAAATGGCAAAGATGGCAATGGCCCATTAGCATCATATTTCTTTGGCGAGACTTTACATGGTGATGATGCTGACATTTTTAAATCAAACATGTATTTGGCTGAGGATCGTATTTTATGTTTTTTGCTGGTTGCAAAACCAGAATCTTCTTGGGTATTACATTATGTTAAATCTGCTTATGCTGAAACTGATGTGCCAACAAGTGTGTCTGAATTAGTAGCTCAGAGAAGGCGTTGGTTAAATGGATCACTCTTTGCTGGTTTATATGCTTTATTTCACACTTTGGATATTTGGAAAACTGATCATTCTAAATTTCGCAAAATTTTATTACAAATTGAAATGGTTTATCAGGCCTTTAATTTGGGATTTTCATGGTTTGGACTGGTAATTACATATTTTAAAAATATATGTTTTAACAAATATAATTTCCTTTTTCATAAGATTTAAATTACGTTTTTAGGCAAACTTATATTTATCATTTTATATTATTGGTAATTCACTCACAAATGGAAGTGCAATTGAAGGTTTATGGAGTGCAACTACTGGTGAAATTGTTTTTCAATTCTTACGATATGTTTATTTAACACTATTAGTTCTACAGTTTATTTTGGCAATGGGAAATAGGCCTCAAGGGTAAATACTCATTGTTATTTTGCTTTTATTCATTACTTTATATAAATTTAATGATGGAATTCTACATGTAAAGTATTGAATAATAAGTACTGCTTCTCTTTTTTGTGAAGTCTAATCAACTAGTGGATAGTGTTTATCATCTAACTTTTTTAACTCTAAACTTTAAATATAGAACAAAATGGGCCTACATAGTTTCAATAATATTTTATGCTGGAATTATGGTTTATGTGTTATTTGCAACAAGTTGGTTAACCTATCGAGGTGTTCAAATTCAAACCAATGATCTAAGTGATCCTGATGCAACAATTTCAACAGCAAGTGTTATATTTGGAAATCAAACTTTTAGAAATATCATATTGTCAGTAATATCCACTATAGGCTTGTATTTATTGGCTAGCTTTATGTTTTTAGAACCTTGGCATATGTTTACAAGTTCAATACAATATTTGTTGTTGATTCCTTTTACCATTAATGTATTAAATGTTTATGCTTTTTGTAATGTACATGATGTCAGGTAAAAGGAATTTATCTGAAAGCATTGATTTGATTATTTGTTAGATATTTTGGTAATTTAAAAATTTATTTAAAATAGTTGGGGAACAAAAGGTGAAACAAAAGTAAAACAAGACCCGGGACCAGTAATCATAACAAATCCAGAAAAGGGTACAGCTGAAGTTGAAGAGCCAACTGAACCAAAAGATGTTAATCAAGCATATCAAGATGCAGTAGAAGAAATATCATCATTCTACACAGAGCCACCTAAAAAGCGATCAAAAGATGAAAAAATAGATGATTATTATAAAGCTTTTCGTACAAGGGTTCTTTTGGTTTGGATTTTAACAAATGCTGCCTTGGTAGCAGCAATAACTAATTCAAGTGAAACCTTAACTCAGTTATTACCACAACAAGATAGATCTAATCTTTACATGACTTTTATACTGTGGTCAATTGTTGGTTTGGCTGCATTTAGATTTTTTGGTAGTTGTATCTACCTATTATTTAGAGCCTTGGTTGGCTAAACAATTTTATGATTTATTATTAATAGAGAAATCAATATATAATAAATTTTAATTTATCTAATTGTTCAAATAAATTAAATGAGTTAATGTTAATTATGTGATATATGTGATATAACCAAATTGTGATAATGACCTTTATAAGTTTTTTAATAGGTGATAATTGCAATAATTGGTGACGTGCCCGAGTGGTCAAGGGGCCAGGTTTAGGGTCTGGTATGGGAACATGCGTGGGTTCGAACCCACCGTCACCATTTTTTCTATAATCATTTTAAACAATTTATCCATACATGATGGATGAGCATGGAAACAAAGATAACTCACTTGGTGATTGGTTTTGAGTTAATACCATCTCTATATGTAACTCATTATGAAGGTTAATTTTAGCTTAGAAACCATACACACTTTGCTTAATAAAATTCAGAGGTATTTTTAGTCAAAATCATGATTTTAACAGTTATCTTATTTTATTGTCTATACCTACATTAGGGGCATACTTCAACAAAATCAGCACAAATACTCCATTAACAATTTATAGAGTGACAATAACATGATATTAGTCAACAGCTAGTGCATTGAATAAGCAAGCATTACATTAGTATAATATTTTTTCATAGGGCAAAAAGAATTGTAAAATGTATAAAATTTATCTAACTCACTTTCTATACAATGATCCATTTAAGCTTAGGAAAAAATGTCCATGATGGCAAGAATATAATATAGACATTAATAATTTATATTAAATTCTGAGTCCATTATATTACACCACCACCCTCCAAAAAAGTATTCACATTACAGACTGGGGTTATGCCATAAATGGAAATTGATTTTCGAATTTTGATTGGTCATTCAAAAATACAGTGCGGATCATCTATACTCAAAAGTTAAAACTTTTGAAATATTATGTGATCCACACATTATGATTTCACAAAACCAAAACTGTCCTCCCTCGAAATATATAAAATTCAAAATTTTATATAACAAAATAACATTTTTACTTTGTAAACTTTTCAAATAAAAATAAACACTTTTTGATTCAAAAAATGTTGGTTCCTTGGGGTGAAAAAAAAGTAGTAGTCAGGTTTTTTTTACATTTATAGTTTAGTTTTATTTATTTTTTTTTTCAAAAATCAAAATTTTCCAATTACAATAATTGGTTTAATGTCAAAGCTTTATTTATTAAACATTATGTTTTTTGCTAATACTTCTTCTTTAAATGGTGTATTGGCCTTCAAGTGTTGTAATAGCAAAGGTACTAGAAAATTTTTTTGTTTATATGCTGTAGTAACTCCCAAGGCATTAAGTAACCAAATTAATTCAGTTGAAAAGTATTAGTAAAATGAATTTAGCATCCTCCAATTCTGCCCAAATATGAAGTTGATTGAGAGCTAAACTGGGTTTTGTTGATAGGCTTGTCTTTTTTATTACATTTTCTTTTTTGTTATTATTATTATTATTATTATTATCAACTTTTTTTGAACACATCATCTTAAGATTTTCTCTAAGGCTTGCAGTACCTTTTTCAGGAACTAGATCATTTGTTTCATGCCATGTTTTTTGTCAACTTTTGTTATAAAATGTAATTATTCTTTTAAATAAAAATTCAATATTGATTTTATTGGAAGTTGAAAACCAACTGATTTTACTAGTATATTTTTAGTATGATGTGCATTCACCATTTTTTTCGATTACAAATTCACAACACCATCTCATTGATCCTACTAAGTTAATTAGAGTGGATTCAGGAATATTTCTCCACTCCTCTATCATAAATCGCTCCAATTCATCCTGATTTTTTGGCATATGCCTCTCTACATTTCCCTTAACAATACTCCAAAGATTTTCAATTTAGGTTCAAGTCAGGACTGTTGGATGGCCTCAGGCATATCCTCCTGAAGAAAGGCTTTGGCAAGGCAGCTTGTATGTTTTGGGTCATTGTCCTGTTGGAATCGCCATCTATTTCCTAGCATCTGCTTAATCTCTGGAGTATGTCTGCAAAGAATATCTACATAAAATTTAGCATCCATAATTTCCTTAAAGCAAAATAAATTTGTCTTTCCCTTCACACAAAATCCACCCCATGCAAAAATCTTTGTTCAGTATTTGGGCATAGGATAAATTGGCCACTCACCTTTATACTATCACTCTACCATATTTCGGAAGAGTTGGGAGGCAGTCTCATCTGAAAACAATGTCTTCTTCCAATTATCATTAAGATGTTTCCTAGCCCATTCTACTCGTTTTCATTTTGTGATCAACAGTAAGCATTGGAGTTGCTTTTGGAAGATTTTTCAAGTATCCAACATCAGCTAAATGCCTTCCAACCATTCTATAGGATACCTCTATACCTGTATTTGATAACTTGTTGCCAAAGTTCTTATTGAAATAGAGGAATTCCTACAAATATATTGTCCCAATGCCCTTGAAGCATTTACTGTGATCTTCTTCAGCCAACTGCTACTATGTGTATGCTGTGTTGTTCCCAAATTCTTGAGCTTTTTAAGGTTATCATATATAGTGGAGAGGGGTATATTTGTTCTTCTATGTATTTCTTTAGCATCTCATACACCCTCATTTCACAAATGTAATAAGGTTTGACATTGAGTTTCTTGCTTGGAGGTTGTCATTTCATGAGTTGTTTTTCAAAGAAGTAAAAATAGTAGTAAATGCAAAAGATTGTCAAAATTTAATAATTAATCTCGTGTTTCATTATCTATTTTAAACATTGTAAATTGGACTTAAATTGGGGTGGTTAGATGTGACACTATGGCATTCAAAATTTTCCTTTTTTTTGTCCCACACTGTAATTATTAACAACAGGGGGGGAGTTTATTCAATTGTTATAGATTATTATGAATGTTATTAACATGATCCACATTTTTTTCACTTGGTCTAAAACCAAGCCTTTTTATACCTCTTGAGGTATTACAAATAACATGACCTTTACAATATTTTGTCAAATAAAATTTGCTTATTAATCCTATTTTCTGTATTACTAGCTTACTAATTGCTAATTACTAATGTTACTAAATAATTGGGTCAACTGAGCAAACAAATAATTTGATTAATAATTCGAAGTAAATAACTATGGTGCAAGTCACTTAGTCGCTGAACTTTTTATTGGCTGTGTAGATCCTATATCCTCTCCAAAAATGGAAATG